>CAUYQV010027338.1:0-14192 GCA_963574575.1 Galagoides demidoff | reverse complement strand
TGTGGTCCCAGCTACTTGGGAGGCAGAGGCAGGAGACTCGCTTGAGCCCAGGAGTTGGAGGTTGCTATGAGCTGTGATGCCATGGCACTCTACCCAGGGGGATAGCTTGAGGCTCCGTCTCAAAAAAAAAAAAAAAATTCTCATTTTCTGTTTAACCTGGGGGGTGGTCTCAGGTGAAAATCTCACTCTAATAACTGCAAGTATCAATCTGTCCTTGATGTTCTTTCCATCCCCTACGTCTCCAGAGCCGCGCGGCTGCCTATAATACACCACACTTCACTATGAGTTCAAGGCCTTTTCCGGTCCCAATCAAAGTTTTCGAAATCTTCACTGAGCCTCCATCCAGGTCGTGTGCCCGACTGTCGCACAGCCGGGCGCGGCGGGCGGAATCCCGAGGTCTCCCAGGGCGCTTCAACACAGGCCTTCTGGACACAATCTCGTCCCCAGGGTGGCCCCCGGTCGTTGGCCTCCCCTGGCACCCTCCCAGCCTGTCAGAGGAAGCTTAGGAAGGCCGAAGTTCACCGGCTGCCCTCAAGGCCCCGGAGGTGCCGCAGTGAGAGAAGGCAACAGACCAAAGAGTGCGCTCCGGCTGAGGGGGCAGGGCCTGCGCCGGTGCCCACAGGAACAAGGTTTGGCGCTCGTGGTTACCCAGAAAACGCCGGCCTAGTTCACCCTCAGCATCAAGTCACCGCCAGGAACCAGACTGGGAGGAAGGCAGCAATCGGGAAGCGCCGCCGCCGCGCGTCTCCTTCTGCGCCTGCGCAAGCCCCGACCCGCGACTCCGCCCGAGCGCGCGGCCTGGTGTTAGGCGGGGACGAGCCCGACAGCGGCGCGCGTGCGCGGGAAGAGTAGGGCATTGGAAAGGTACTTGTGCTCCCCGGCTCCAGCGGCCTAGGGGGCTGCGGTGTGCTGGTGAGGGGCCGGGCTGGAGGAGCGAGACCGAGTCTCCCTTACCCTCGCGACCCAGGTGTGGAACTTTCCTGCCCTGGGCCTCACTTTCCCCGGTTAAGAAAAGAGGTGCCCTCCGCCGCGACGTTTTTGCTCAGACTAGGTACCCGGCGGTGGTGAGGCCGCGGGCTACTGCCCCAGCGATCATCAGAGGTGGAGACTGAGAGGCCGGTCCAGGATTCTCTCTCTGGTCCTGCCCCTGCCTCGCCGGGAGCCCTCCTGCACCGCGTGGGCAGGTGGAGGGCCAGGAGCAGCCCGGTGTCAGCCACGGCCTCGGGCGCACAAGCCTATGTGTCCTTGTCCTCCCAGGTCCAGTCACCTGCGTCTTCCCGGGCTCCACTGAGATCCAGAAGAAGGGTCTGCTTAGGGGGTGCTTCAGGGCCCAACGGGAGCTCCCCAGGCCGGGCCAGCATGATGGGGGGAGGCTCCACCCACTGGATTCCAACTCTTGGGAGGGAGGCGGAGTCGGGGAGGACAGAGACCCCCCCCCCATTTCCGTTCTCAGCAAGCCCCAGTGCCCTCCCCGCTGGGTCGTCCCCTCTTCCCCATGGCCCTCCCCGGCCCAGAAACCTGCAGTGGCCTCAAGTCCAGACTCCCCGATCTTCCACTTGACCGGTTTTCCGTAACTCACCTCATCTCACTACAATTGCTCTCTTTCCCTCATACTGTCCCCACAAAGGCCTTCATTCCCTCAGGCTCCGTCACCCTAATCTGTGACCCACCAAACCTGCCCACCTCTCAAAGTGCAGCTGCTATCCCCTCTTCCCTCAAGCTTGTGCGTCTTTCAGGATTCTCAGAAGAGACTGACTTGTAAATTGATTCTCCTCAACAAAGTAACTCATTACACATTTAAATAAATTTAACAATTTATCTGCATTGGCCAGGGTTTAAAATTATTACATTTGCAAATGAGAAAGAAAATTCTTTGCCAGACCTTGTATCCCAAATTATGATTTAGAAAACATGGTCACTTGGTCCTTGCGGACTTAAAAATCAAGCGATTCCTAATCTTCGCCAGTTTGTGAAGAAAGGAGAAAGAACTTGGGATCAGGAAATCAGTGTCACCTGTGTGACCCTAGGCAAGTAACCTAGCATGACCTGTAGGAGGAGGTAGACATCAGATAAAATTCTGGTCTTCCCACCTACACATGCCATCATGTCCACCACTGTAACCATCAGTCTCTTCATCCATAAAATATGAATAATAATAACTAACATTAATTGATCCTTTATGTAGGCAGTGCACTATTTCAATCATGTTGCATGTATTAAGTAATTTAATCCACACAGTAACTCCGTGAGGGAGAACTATTAGTGTCTGTTTTTTCAGTAAGGAAACTGAGGCACAGAGTAGTTAAGCCATTTGCCTAAAGCCTCCCAGCTAACAAGTGGTGGAGCCCAGTGTCAATCCCAAATAATCTGGCTCCAGAGTCTGTGCTCTTAAGTGTGCTAGACAGCTACTTCTCCATGGGGTTATTGTGAGGATTAAAGGAGTGCATATAAAGCACTCAGCATGCCAACCGGTGCACAGCTGTTATTATATAATAATTGCATCTGGCCTGGTACCATGGCTTACACTTGTAATCCCAGCACTTTGGGAGACCAAGGCGGGAGAATCACTTGAGGCCAGGAGTTTGACACCAAGCAGAGCAACACAGTGAGATCCTGTCTCTACAAAAAAATTTTTTTTTAAATTAGCCCGGTATAGGGCAGCGCCTATGGCTCAATGAGTAGGGCACTGGCCCCATATACCAAGGGTAGCAGGTTCAAACCCGACCCCAGCTGAACTGCAACAAAAAAATAGCTGGGCGTTCTGGCAGGCACCTGTAGTCGCAGCTACTTGGGAGGCTGAGGCAAGAGAATCGCCTAAGCCCAGGGGTGGAGGTTGCTGTGAGCTGTGTGATGCCACGACACTCTACCGACGGCAATAAAGTAAAACTCTGTCTCTACGGAGAAAAAAAAAATAGCCAGATATAGTGGCATGTGCGTATAGCCCCAGCTACTCAAGAGGCTGAGGCAGAAAGATTGCTTGAGCCCTAGAGTTTCAGGCTGTAGTGAGCTATGATGGTTCCACTGCACTCTAGCCCAGGCAACAAACTCTGTGGGGGAAAAAAAAAGTCATTGTATCTGCATAAGGTCTAAGCATGGTAATGCTACAGATTTAAAGCTCAGTTCCTGGCTCAGCACCTGTGGCTCAAGCGGCTAAGGCACCAGCCACATACACCTGAGCTGGCGGGTTCAAATCCAGCCTGGGCCTGCCAAACAACAATGACAGCTGCAACCAAAAAATAGCTGGGCGTTGTGGCAGGCACCTGTAGTCCCAGCTACTTGGGAGGCAGAGGCAGGAGAATCCCTTGTGCCCAGGAGTTGGAGGTTGCTGTGAGCTATGATGCCATGGCACTCTACCCAGGGCAACAGCTTGAGGCTCTGTCTCAAACAAATAAATAAATAAATAAAGCCCAGTTCCTGGCCAAGCATGGTGGCTCACGCCTGTTGTTCCAGCGCTGTGGGAGACCCAGGCGGGTGGATCACCTGTGCTCAGAAGTTGGAGACCAGCTGAAAACTCGCCTGAGGCAGAGTGAGCCAGAGTGAGACCCTGTCTCTACAACAAGACAGCTGGACCTTGTGATCCCAGCTACACTGGGGGCAAGAGAACACTACAGGAGGAAGAAGTAATAAAAAAAAAAAAAGCCCAGTTCCTGGCACAAAGGAATTCCTCTAGAAATTCTCCACTGACATTGTAGGAAAACAAAAACTATTCCACAGTGCAAGCAGATGCGAAAATGCTCATTTATGCATGCTAGTTTATCCTTAGCATTATAGGTTGGTCCAGTGCATAATGAATATACCTTTATGTCACTACTCTCTGTTTTGGAAAAAATATGTTGTGCTCGGATTGGGAAAAGCTTAAGTCTAATGTCACACAAAAGGTGGAACTAGCATGAAATGTCGCCAGTACTTGTGAGTTTTCTAAGCCTCTGAGTGTCACCTTGGTTCACTGGGATTGGATATAACTGCAAAGCCCAGGGACTGGCAAGGATGTCCTCCTATGGCTGAATTTTCCTGGGTCTCCACCCTGGATTGGCCATCTAGGTTCACCCCACACACACCTTCTACAATCTGCAATCCACGTTCATATGTTCACATAATCACTCCTTTACCACCACAATCTCTCACCCACACCAGACATCCCTACTCCCCCTGGGTACCTCTACACACAACACACAGACACCTTCTTTACTCCTCCCAAGCCCATTTCATCTTCTGATGGCACACAGGTGATGAGTTCCTATGTATCAGGCACGATGCTAGGTATCTGGGCATCACAGGGCCACCAAAACTCACACATCTGTTCCCACATGAACAGACTTTACATGCACTTTCGGCCCATTTAACATATAAGCACATGTATCCCCCAGATGATACATACATTTGCCCTTAGAGACATTCTGTTCATTCCCCTCACATTATCTGGCTGTACTTATTCTGGTCTCTGGTTTTGTTTTCTTCATTTTCTCTTTCTGTTTGTTTCTCTATCATCTTAAACTCTGTCATTTTAAAGACAGATAACAAGAAGGTAGTAAGGTATGAGGTTTGTGAAACAGCCCAACTTTGAGGCAGGTTCTGGCATATTACTTACATTTATCTTCAAAACAGATCTCCCTCCTCCAGGGAAAAGCCCTGAACTCCTCCCAGGAATGGTGAGGAGGAGAGGTTGTGGTGAATAGGAGCAGCTTTAGTGAGGTCAGACTGCTGATTGCTCAAAGACTGTCAACTGCAAGCCAGGCACAGTGATTCTTGCCTATAATTCTAGCACTCTCGGAGGCTGAGACAGAAGGATCACTTGAGCTCAGGAGTTGGAGACCAGCCTGAGCAAGAGTGAAATCCTGTCTCTACTAAAAATAGAAAAATTAGCCAGGTGTAGTGGTGGGTGCCTATAGTCCCAGCTACTCAGGAGGCTGACACAGAAGGATCACTTGAACCCAGGAGTTTGAGGTTGCTGTGAGCTAGGCTGGCACCATGGCACTCTAGCCTGGAAACAGAGTAAGACTCTGTCTCAGAAAAAAAAAAAAAAAAAGACCATTGAATGCAGACCCCACTGATTAGGAGGCAGAATGGGTGCTGGGGGGAGGGGGGTTGCTTCCCTGCTCACCCAGCCCGAAGTTGGCTGCAGCCATGACTCTGATGTCCTCTTTGGCATGGCTGTGTCAGTGGATGCCTATGCAATTAGGTCCCACTCTCTCCTTTCAGATATTTCCAACCTCCCACATCCTCCCCAGAGACCAGTTCCCCCCCCCCTTCAAAACCTGCTCTCAAGCAAGGCTGTGAAACTTCTTCGAGGATCACAGAACTAAAGTTTCAAAATTAAAGAAACTCTGCTCTGTTCTGGGGATAAGACACAATTGTAAGGGGGACTTTACCTAACAAATGCAATCACTGTAACCTGGTTTCTTATACCCTCAATGAATCCAAATATATATATATAAAGAAACTCTGCTCTGGAGAGGACACTGGAGAAAGGAAAATGAGGTAGTGGGGGTATTGGGGAGCCAAGGATGTGTTCATGTTTCTTTGAAGACAGGTCCAAGCAGGAGGCCCAAGTCTACACCATGAAGATGAACAGAGTACCTTCTGGAGAGGCCAAGGGGAATGGCCACCCTTGCCTTCCTGGCTTCCTCCACTGGAGCGAGCTGGTGGGTTCTTAAGGCAGCTGTGCGGATGCCAGGGAGAAGGATGAGGTAAGGTACAGGTAAATGAGTTCTCTAGGTTTCAGGTTACAGGGGAGCAGGCCTCCTTTTCACTACCAGCCAAGGGAACAATTCATTTTTAGCTCCCAGAGGGCCAGACACAGGAGAGAGAACACTCAAGGCAGGCACACAGTACACAGAAGACAAGGGTGGGTGATTTATAAACATTTCGCCTATCCTCAAGAAACTTAAAAATTAGTACACTCAACTAGATAAAAGGAAGATAAAGAGATTAGCCTGGCTGGAGACAATCAGAAAGTACAAGATGTTAAAGAGAGATTGGAACTTTATTGAGACATTCTCCCTGATGAAATCAGAATTGAACAAACACTGGAAAGGTTCAGCAATTGTTCAGGCACAAATATTTACAGATAATCCTCCTGGGGGAATCTCTGGATCCTATTTTCCCCAGCTCCCAACCTCTTCCCCACAAAAAGTCCATATTCTGGGTGGAACCCACCTCCACAGAGCTGGGCAGAACTAGGCACTTAATGTCTGTACTGACTGATCGGCAGGCCTGTAGGTAGCAGAGAAAAAATTAAATCCAAGGTCGAGAAGAACACAGTGAGAGAGAGGAGGAACGTCATGAGGAAAATCGATGGAGGAAAGAAAACCCCAGGTGTGGGGAGCACACTGTTAACACGGCCCCCCTCAAATAAAAATATTGTATGAATGTATTAGCCTCACTCCATCCACTTCCCCCCAAGCCATGGTGACATCAGCAGCATTGGCAATGCCCACACAAGTCGGCACTGTGCTGAGAAAAGCAGATTCTGCCAAAGCAGGTCCAGGGTGTAAAGCAGCAGGCAGGAGAAAAGTAAGTGGGCACAACACTCCCAACAGGGCAAAGATATGGAGATGAGGCAAGGAGTTTTGGGTTTGGGGTTTTTTAGTTAGGTTTTTTTTTAATGAGAAGTAAAGTCCAGGACACATTCTAGCTCATTAGCCCTGAATCACCAGACTCCTTAGATGCCCCTCAAGAAACTAACTTTTCTTTTCTGGTTGACTTGTGCTTAGGAACAATATCCCAGATACTTTGGAGCCTCAGGTTTTCCTATGGGAGATTCCAGGCCTTCCACAAAGCCAAAAGCAGCAGCCTCTCTGGCAGCACGTACCTGAGTGCTAATAATTCTGAGGAACAGGAATTCCTAAACTGCAGTTCTCCATGTGGACCTCACCTGACTGCCAATTTGCTAACACTGCCTCCTCCTCAGAGGGCCTCTCACCCTGTCTCTGTTTCCACTTTCCTTCTAGTTGGGGATGATTTCCTGGTGCTGGTGGATCCTGGCTTATGCCTGCAGTTGGGACCCCCAAGACAGCTTGTTCCCAAGAGAAGGAGCTGGCTGTGATGAAAGGCCCTGGTGAGGAACCTTGGGCTGCTCTCCTGGACACATAAGCACTGTTCACTATGCACGTTTCACAAAAGGCTGCTCCTTCCCCAGGCTCCAGCCCTCCATCACCCCCTGAGGTGGCAGTGCTGCTAGCTGTGCCAGACTCTCACAAGTTCTTTCTCTATGCCCTGGAGTACACGTTCTCTCCCTAATCTCCCTCCAACATACACACATATTCACACTTATTGGTATTCGAAGGCCTTGGCTTTCCCATGGTGCATTCCTGGGTATCTGCATCCAGTTCATCAGGGAAGCTGCACGTTGAGCCTCAGTTACCACTGACCCAAGCAGCTGGTGCTGGTTCTAACTGGTAGGAAATTTCTCTGAGTTTTAAGTGTTGATGCATTAGGGAATGGAGAAGAAAAGAAAGGAAAAGCCGTGGCAATGGAAACCAGGAAGGAACAACTCCTCTGCCAAGTGTTTCCACAGAGAAGTCGTGGAACAGTCCCACCTTAAATTTGGGAGAGGATGGCTGCCTGGTGAAGTCTCTAACAAAAAGGAGCAAGGTCTCCACCACCCTCTCTGAAACCCAACACCTGTGGGATCTGAGTTTTCCAAGACATGCAATAGACAAAGACACACTGCAAACCAGTTAACCCTCCGAGCCCTTCCAGGACCTTCACTTAAGACACAACCAAGAGGTAAGTTACCTGTATACACTAACCACTCACCTTCCTCTTGGGGCCAATAAACAGGCCAAGTTACCCATCCAGTTTAGAGGATAACATCAGAGAAATGGCACTGGGGGTGCAGGCAGATCCTTAACATAATCTGGGAAGGCTTGTTCTCTCTCTGTTGTCTGGCATCCTGAACTACTGGCCTGACCCCTGAGGAAGGAGGAAAGACGTCCTAAGGATAGGCTTGAAACCCAGGCAGATTCAGACCCGAAAGACTGTTGTCCACTGTTGAAAGTCAACCCAAACTTAGAACGGTTGGGGACAAACAGAAGACTGTCTATGAAAGGAAGCCCAAGAGGATCTGAGAGGCCCTCTAAAACTCAGGTCTTCACTATTTTCCCAGCTTATAGGAGAAAAGGAATTTCAGCTGCATTTGGCTTATTTGACCCTCATTGATCTAGTACACACTAGGATTTAGCTGCTCTCTGTCCCTCAGGACAAGACCCGGGGAAAGCAGGTGAAGCCTCACTTGCCTCAGTCAGGCCTCTTCACTGAAGCAACAAGACAAGCACATGCTATAATTCACAGTTTCACTCTCCTCCCTAGACCCACACGCCCTCCCCCACCACTGGCCTCAATGAATTCCCAAATCTCCAATGTGTGATAATTCTTGTCAGTGTGGCTCAAAGGGTTAACACACCAGGACTTCTCAGACAGTTAGGACACAAGCTCATTCACCAACGGGAACCTGAGACAGGCTACATGACAACCTAGTGCTTCTTGTAGCGATTCTTTGGGGTCTCGCCACACCCTGTTTTGTCACAGTTGAGAGCACCTGGATTCTTCCCCAGCCCAAGGCTACCCAGGAGGCCAGGAAGCTCCTGGGTGATGGCCCGCTCAATCTTCTCCAGAAAGCAACCTCCCAAGTAGGAGCACTGCTGAGAGAGGAGTTTGAAACCAGAAATGGGGTTAATGCCAAAGAAGTCCTTATAGGCTTCCCTATTGGGAAGGTCAAATTTGCTGACATTGGTCTTTGCCAGGATGGTCTTGAAGATGTAGAATTTATCAGGATCTTCCACAATGTCCTTAAAGACCAGTTCTCCGTCACTGAAGAAGGTCATTTTGTCCTTGTATGTCTGCAGATATCGATCAACCAAGAGGGCATGAATGCGGACCCGGATGGCATGCTGGCGGATGAAGGCGATCTTGTTCTCCATCCTGTTCTCAATCACTTGATTCAGGTCTTCGAGGAGGGAGATCTCTTCTTTGAGGAATAGATCTCGGTGGGTGTCTGGCTTGTAATCTTGTGGCCAGAAGGAGCTGACATAAACCCTTGGGGGCTCTGTGACGTTGATAAGAGGGGCCAAGCTCCAGAAGAGGGCCCCATAAACCCTCATGAGCATTTGCATGGCCAAGCTGTCCGCCTTGTTCAGGATGATTCTTATCTGGGACTCACGTCCCTTCAGCTGGCGAAAGAGTGTTTCCAGCTCCAGGCCCACATCCAGCTTGGTCGGGTCAAAGACAACGAAGATGAGGTCAGCTCTGTCAATGAACCACTGGCACACATCATTGAAGGGGTAGCCTTAGGAGACAGGAGAGAGAAGTCAAACTGAGTTCAAAGCCTTTCTCTTTTTTTTTTTTTTTTTGCAGTTTTTGTCAGGGCTGGGTTTGAACCCACCACCTCTGGCATATGGGGCCAGCACCCTACTTCTTTGAGCCACAGGTGCCGCCAAGCCTTTCTCAAAGCACCTAGCACTGCTTTTCTGAACCAAACCATTCCGTGGGTTGAAAGAAACAACAGTACTAGGGATTTTCTGGACTTCTAAAAACTATTAAAAAGTTAATTGTGGGCTCAGCACCTGTGGCTCAAGTGGCTAAGGCACCAGCCACATACACCTAAGGTGGCGGGTTTGAATCCATCTGGGCCTGCCAAACAACAATGATGGCTGCAACCAAAAAAAAGACACTGTGGCAGGTGCCTGTGGTCCCAGCTACTTGGGAGGCTAAGGCAGGAGACTTGCTTGAGCCCAAGAGTTGGAGGTTGCTGTGAGCTGTGATGCCACAGCACTCTACCCAGGGGGACAGCTTGAGGCTCTGTCTCAAAAAAAAAAAGACCTGGACTAGAATTTGGGTTTTGCCACTGGCAAGTTGAACATTAAATTCTTCTAAGTGCTAGCTCTTTAGCTACAAAATGATAAGGCAGAACAATAACACCTAAGCTGATACAGAGATTACTATGTTGCTGTTAATATAGAAAGCAACTAACTAAAACTTCCAGTCATGTAGTAAGTGGCCAATATATTTTAATTTCTTTACTTTGTGTTTCCTCAGTTTTCTTATTTGCAAAATAAGATGACCTGGAATACCTGTCTTGAAAACAATGAAATATATATATATATTTTTTGAGATAGTCTCACTCTGCCACCCTGGATAGAGTGACATGGCATCATCATAGCTCACAGCAACCTCTAACTCCTGGGCACAATGAATCCTCCTGCCTTATTCTCCTGAGTAGCTGGGACTGCAGGCACCCACTATGATGCCTGGCTAGTTTTTCTATTTTTTGGTAGAGATGGGGGTCTCACTCTTGCTCAGGTTTATCTCGAACTCCTAAGCTCAAGCAATCCACCTACCTCAGCCTCCCGGCTAGGATTACAGGCAGGAGCCACCATACCTGGCCCCTGAAATCTTTTTTTATGATGATCAACCATTAATGAATAAAATTATCCTGGCCAGGTGTGGTAACTCACCCCTGTAATTCTAACATTCTGGGAGGCCAAAGCAGGTGGATTCCTTGAACTCAGGAGTTTGAGACCAGCCTGAACAAGAGGGAGATCCAATCTCTACTAAAAATAGAAAAACTAGCCAGGCAGGCATCATGGCAGGCACTTGTAGTACCAGCTACTTGGGAGGCTGAGGCAAGAGGATTGCTTGTGCCCAAGAGTTTGAGGTTGCTGTGAAACACAACACCATGGCACTCTACCCAGGGTGACAAAATGAGACTCTGTCTCAAAAATAATAATTATTCAATGCATAATGGAGTATAATAAGGTTAATTTACTATTATAATTATTAGTGATAATATTACTACTAATAAAACAGAGTCTAGTTACAACCATAAACTGATATCTACTATCTGGTCACATATTCCTACGACCGCTCCATTTAGGATGCATATCTACAGACTGCCTTGCGTTATGGCAGTGCTTGGTTGTCTGTCATGGCCTTGTGCCTGCCAGGCCCAAAGTGGCATTCCCATGGCACCTGAAGGCAAGTAGGGTTTTGGAAAGCCTGATCCAGGCTTGTGGAAGCAGGTCTGCTAAAGTGGAAATGGGGAATAGGAAGAGTTGAAGGTCAGGTTCAATCCAGAACAAGCCTAGGAGCCCCAGAACTAATTTAACCAGAAAGTCAGATATACCTGGATGGGATTCAGTTAGTCCAGGCCCTTGGCCAAGCAGGATAGACTAGGCTTCCCCAAAACAGCTTAGCCCCAGCTTAGACCTCTAGGAGCTACTTTCAGAAAAGACTAGTCCTCCCCTTGGGAAAATACTAACCATCCCCAAACCAAATCAGTGCTTAAAAAGATAGGAGGATAAGGTACTCTAAAGCCCAAGTGACACCACAGTGACAAGAAGGCAGCAGAATTAAAGAATGCCTCTCCCAGTCTTGGACGACACTGGCCACATTTCCTCTCCCTTCCCTGCCTACCACTATCAAAACAGTTTTCTAAGATGGAGCGCATGCTATTCAGAAATGAGGGCTAAATTACCTCTTTCTTGCTGCTTGCGGTTCTCAATGATGCCTGGTGTATCCACAAAAGTGACCCGCTCCAGAAGTTTGTGGGGAACCTCGATGCCAATCAGCTTCTCCAGGAAATTCTGGCCAAACTTCTCAAGGGGTGAGAAGGAGCGGGCACTGTCAGCAGCCATGACAATCCCCTCGATGGTTTTCAGCTTGGGCCCATGCATGAGGACCGTGAACTCAGAGGTGGTAGGCTCAGCACCTGCACACACAAGGTGGAGCAGTAGGGATACAATGATCTCTGGGAAACAGACCTATCGCAAAACATGCGGATAAGTGCATGTCTCAGGGAGAGTCTTTCCATAGAATAGGATATGTTTGCAAAGCTAGTGGTTTCTCTTTTGTTTTAAATTGTGGTAAAATGTACATAATAGAAAACTTTTAATCTTTTTAATCACTTTATTGCCCTGGGTAGAGTGCCATGGTGTCACAGCTCACAGCAAACTCTAGCTCTTGGGCTTAGGTGATTCTCTAGCCTCAGCCTCCTGAGTAGCTGAGGCCATAGGCGCCTGCCACAACGCCCAGCTATTTTTTTGTTGCAGTTTGGCTGAGGCCAGATTCGAACCTACCACCTGAGTATATGGGGCCAGCGCCCTACTCACTGAGCCACAGGCACCACCCTATTTTAATCATTTTTAAGTAAACAGTTCAGTGGCTTTAAGTACATTCACACTGTTGTGCACCCATCACCACCATCCAGCTCTAGAATTTTTTTTTTTTGGTAGAGACGGGGTCCTCTATTTGCTCAGGCTGGTCTCCAACTTCTGAGCTCAAGTAATCCTCCTACCTCAGCCTTCCAGAGTGCTGAGATTATGAGGCATGGGCCACTGTGCCCAGCCTCCAGGATTTTTTCATTTTCCCAGACCAGATACTCTGTACCCACTAAATAATAACTTCCCATCTATTCCCTCTTCCAACCCTGGTAGCAACCATTCTACTTTCTATCTCTATGATTATGACTCCAGGGAGCTCATGTAAGTGGAATCAGACAGTATTTGTCCTTTTGTATTTCATTCCTTTTTAAGGCTCAATTTCAGTGTTTTTCAGTGTATTTCTGTGTTTGGACAGACTGCATTTGGTTATCTATTCATCCATTAACAGACATTTAAGTTGTTTCCACTTTCTGGCTATTATGAAAAATGCTGTTATGCAGCTGCTGGTTTCTTGTAGATACTTTTGTTGAAGAGATATATACAAACAATTTAATTTTTCATACTGCTTCTACATATGACATTCAAATACCAACAGTCCCACAGGAAAAATACATTACCTGTATAGAGCTGGTAGCGAGTGTCATCCAACCCGAGGAGGTAGTTTATCATGGTAGATTTACCAACACTCCACGGTCCCAGGAACAATACCATGGGCTTGGATGTGATCTCTCCATCTGTGGGCAATGGGAATTAGAAATGGAATGAACTAATGAAAGTCCTCACTATGAGCACAGTAACATACTCCAAAGCATTCTGCTCCCCAGACTATCCATCGAATCAACTCAAGGAATTCTTCATGGATCAGGCAACGTGTAGTAGTCAGTAGCACTCCTCTTGCTAATGTTAAGTGTGATCACCCAGGTAAAAGACAATGGAAGTCATTGTTTTGGCCTTGCCCAGATCCTTGGCACATCTGCCTACACCAGAAGGAAGATCTAAGTGAATTCAACAAACACTGACTCAGAGCTCACTCTGGGTGAAGTCTCATGGTTAAATCTGGAAGAGAATAGTTTATAAAAAGGGGAGGACAGAGCATCCACAGAGACAGAGTCTGGACTGAGGACAGAAGCATGGATACAGGCTTAGTGGCTAGGGTGCCAGCCATACACACCATAGCTGGCGGGTTTGAATCCAGCCTGGGCCTCCCAAAAAAACAATGACAACTATAACCAAAA
Organism: Galagoides demidoff; assembly: GCA_963574575.1. Classification (NCBI taxonomy): domain Eukaryota; kingdom Metazoa; phylum Chordata; class Mammalia; order Primates; family Galagidae; genus Galagoides; species Galagoides demidoff. The sequence continues at coordinate 799 of CAUYQV010027338.1, read as the reverse complement.
AATAGCCAGGCGTTGTGGCACCTGTAGTCCCAGCTACTTGGGAGGCTGAGGTAAGAGAATCACTTAAGCCCAAGAGTTTGAGGTTGCTGTGAGCTGTGATGCCACAGCACTCCACCAAGGGCTACATAGTGAGACTATCACAAAAAAAAAAAAAAAGAAGAAGAAGAAGCATGGATACAGAAACAGTGGTAAACTTTAGGTGGGCTAGATTCAGGCCCTAACTATCTCCAGTTTCTGCAGCCCTCCTCTCCTCTTAGCTGAGGCTCCCTGAACCCAACCCAGGGCTCTAGGCCCAGTCTCAAACATCAGCCTCCAAAGTCAGATTTACCAGTGTCCAGAATGAAATGCTTAACTGGAAATTCTTAGGTTCTTAGGCCCTGTGTCCTTCCAAATGTTCTACATGGCTACTCTAGATAGGGTCCCAAGAGGAAAAGTAGAATGTTCTAGTACCCAAATCCAGAGGATGGGGTCAGGAGGAGCAAAGCTTTTGACACTGGATGTGATTAGTCTCTTGCTGATTTGCAGCCCTCAGCTCTCCTCAACCACAGCAGCCCCACCTGAAGTTCTCCAGTCCTCTATGTCTCCCTGAGTCTACCAGATAGTCCTAAAAATGACAGGCACTTCCTTTCTTCTTTTCATTTCTTTTCTTTTTCTTTTCTTTTTTTTTTTTTTTGAGACGGAGCCTCAAGCTATCCCCCTGGGTAGAGTGCCATGGCATCACAACTCATAGCAACCTCCAACTCCTGGGCTCAAGCGAGTCTCCTGCCTCTGCCTCCCAAGTAGCTGGGACCACAGGTGC
>CAUYQV010027337.1:0-10400 GCA_963574575.1 Galagoides demidoff | reverse complement strand
TGCCATGGCATCACAGCTCATAGCAACCTCCAACTCCTGGGCTCAAGCAAGTCTCCTGCCTCCGCCTCCCAAGTAGCTGGGACCACAGGTGCCCGCCACAACGCCCGGCCATTTTTTGGTTGCAGCCATCATTGTTGTTTGGTGGGCTTGGGCTGGGGATTCGAACCCGCCACCTTGGTGTACGTGGCTGGCGCCTTAGCCGATTGAGCCACAGGCACCGAGCCGATAAAATTCAATGTTGATAGAACTTTAGGCAGTATGTTTCCTGATGCTCTCGCTGTGGAAGGAGTTAGTCTTTCTATAAAACAATTAGATATTCTTAAAAAGAGTTAAAAGTTTTCTGTGTCATTTGACTAAGAATTTACCCAAAAGGAAAAAATAATTGAATTTTAAGTCATCCACTGAATGGCAGGGTTTTTTTTAATACTAACAAAAATTGGAAATAACTCAAATCTCACAGAGAATAAAATATAACACATAAATGTCATGGGATTCTGAATATCAGGAAGGTATTTTAAGGCAGCTTTTATTGCTTCCCAAATCTGGCTGTGAACCATCAACACCAAGGAAGCTTTTTACTTACTTGTCTGATGCATCTTCTCCATAGATAGTGTATTTGTCTGGAATTCATGACGTGGAGGGTGCAAATGGTGTGGTGAGTATAAAGGGAGCCATTGACAATGTTTGCCCTTGTGGATTTTATGGGAAATTGAATCTAAATGGTAATTGTTTGTTCTATAAAGCTGCTGACCATACTTGAGTACTTACGTATTCTCACATGAACGCGTATCCTGCTATCCTGTTGGATACCAGCTGAACAAAAATAATTCTCTTATGACACTGCATAGTGCAGCAATGAGATGGCCCCACTAAAAACACAAAGAGATGAACATCCCAGCTGCCCACTTTGCAGCCAGTTTCTCCCGCACCTGGTTTGGTTAATACCACTTAGCCCAGAAAGTGTGAATATAATATATTTTTTACTTTATCTTCAAAGGGGATAAAATAACCAAGAAAGAGGCACTAATGAGCTCATATTTGAGTACTTTCTACAACTGAGACCACAGAGCTGCAGCAGGTTGTTTTAGATTATCTGTGAGAAGCCGTAACTACACGACAGTTGGAACTACAGGCCCCTTCCCCTCCCAGGGTCTGTGGCTGATGGCACATCGGCTGTGCCATCAGCTGATTATGTGGCCATCGGCTGATTATGACGATAATACCGCTTACCTAGTACTATGTGGCAGGATGGGTGGTCTTTGATAGGTGGGCTGCCCAGTTGGAAGAAAGAATCAGACTAGTTCCTTGCTATGTGACCCTGACTTCATGTAACCAAATATATGTGTGAGATGAAGAGCTAGAGAGGGTCCAGATCAGAGGTAAATCTCTCTGGGAGAGTCCCTCAGTGCTGAGGAGATGATGAGTGACGTTACCCTTCATGCACACTTCTTTAATTGCAATGGAATCACTTGCCTCAGGAGGGCATAATTAGAGTAGCTGTTGGCAGAGACAGTTGGAATAAAACCCTAGCCATTAATGGGTCCTGGGCAAAGGTTGGGGCCATGGTAAGGAGTAGAGTAGGAGTGAGGATGGGGGCAGGGAAAGAACCAGAGGTGACAGAGGAAAGCCTGGAGCCTATTCTTTCCCCATGGTTGATAAAGTTTGCAGGTCCTCTACAACCCAGTGAACCCAAGTCGAGGTGAAACCTATAATTGTTTTCATAGGATATGCCTGTGGAGTTTCTAGCAGAGTTCTTGAAGTTCTAATGTTTGAGGGTAACAGCTGCGAAATCTCTCAGGCAATTCTGGAAGCTGGGATGGTGGGTGAGCAGAATTCCGAACTCAGCTGGGGTCTCAGGAAATGGGAGCAAGCAGGGAGGTCCATGGCAGCGGACCTGCTGTGACAGCCAGGCTTCCTTAGGGGACAAAACCAATTCTTATTGATAGGTAAAATGCAAGAACTTTAATTAAAGGGAAAGACTTGCAACACTGGTCAGGCAAAAGGGAGTGGTAGGAAACAAGAGAATCCTTAAGGCAATAATTTGAAGAAGGGAGTTGATTTGCGGCTATGACTTCTAAGTAAAGCAAACTTATATTCTTGGTCAGAATAGACCAATATGTAAGGCTTTTTTCTTTATTGCTTTAAGGATTTAATTTTACCTCTGGTGCTGATTATACCTTTATTTTAAAGAAATCAAAGTAATGTATTTTGTTATGCAAAGGTAATGTGAAGACATAATACTCCAGATTTGAAGATTTCTGAGGCATTGTGAGTTGATTTATGTGTGACAGAGGATTGCACAGGCTTGGCAATCCTTGAGAGAATTATGTGTCTTCTAGCTGCAGATCTAGAAACCTGCTGCTTCATTATGTTGACAAAATCCAACAGGAAGGATATGTAGCAAGCATGATCTTTACCTTGAATTATAGAAAAGAGTGGTTAGGATAAGCTCAAACCAGTCCAGCATTTAATATCACAAACATTCTGTGAGTTCAGCCTTTACTGATTTGGTGGTGTTGGGTTTTGGTGTAGTTCTGGGTCAGAGGTGGCCCTTACCCCCATGTGGTTAGGAAGACCTTGAGGGTTAAGTTGTCCTTTGAAGACAACTCATTTGTATTGTCATTATCCCTTCCAAGGAGGGGCAGGGAATGAGCAAAGATGGGTCAGGGAGGGTAGAATGAAGATAATCTTCCCTCTCATTATTATGGTGACTTCCTTGAATGGTCTTCGCTAGACATCCTTAAACATGGGACTGTCCAGATGCAAGGACAGGTCTGCTCTAAGAAGATATATATCTAATAAGCATTACAAGTGACTCTGTGTGCTGTACTTCCATTTTCCCTCAAATGTACAGTCAAGTCCTATTAAAATCACAGCAGCGTTGTTCATGCTTGGGGTAAAACAATGTGGGGTGAGCAGTGGAACCTGAAGGGTGATGGTCTTCTTACCTTTCAGGCCATGGTCTACAGCAGGACAGGAGTCCAGGCAGCAGGTGACATCACGACATGTTTGTGCAACACTTAATTGTGTTCTAAGGATTCTTGACCATATTGGAGGAAGGCGACCCGTTAAGAGGAGACTTTCTGTAGTTTAGCTGGAAGAGGGCTTTAAGTCCTTACAACTGAAATACTCAAACGTTCAATGAACTCACATTGGAGAGCTAAAATAAAATTGAAATCATAACAGCAGCCTACAAAGCCCTGTCTGTCTTCACCTCAGGTAATTCCTTATCTGCAATGTTTCACGCGCCCTATTTTCTTTCCATTTCTTAATCCAACCCATCTCTCTCTGGCTTTAGGAATTTAGCCATGCTGTCATCTCTATGTGGGAGGTTCTTTTACTATCTCTGGTTTCTCAAGGCTGTTTTTTTTTTTTTTATCAAACTCAAATCTCAGCTTAATTGGCAACTCTTTAAAGTGATCCTCTCTGGTTGAATGCATCAGTTTTCAGGGTATTCTCCCTTCTTCTCTGATTTTTCTCTCTCTCAGCACCCTGCTCATTTTAATCACAGCCCTTCCCAATTTGAAGTATATATTCATTTGTTAATTAGCTGTATTTCCTATCAGACTATGAAATCCATGAAGTCAGGTGGTATGACAGTTTCAATAAGTACTGCATAATGAGGGCCTAATAGCAGTTTTTTGAACATTGTAAGCCCTTAATATAAAGTTTTGAATCCATCAATAGTGTGCTTCTTAAGAAAATGTGACCTCATTTTAGTTGTTAGATTGACATGGTCAAGGGACAATTATGTTACATAAAGGTTATCCAGAAACTCTTATAAGCTTTATATTCCCATACATTCCTTCTATCTGCAAAGATACCATCTTTTTAAAAAACCCTATACATTTACCACATGCGCGAAAAGATCAATCTTATCCTTCAGCACTTTTTTAAAAACAGTTGAATAGGACTCTTGTTTCTTCTGTTCTGTGGCTCCGCTTTTGTCTCTTCCTGTTTTTAGTCTTGGGTTTCATCTTCCAACTTTGAATCCACCTGTGACCCCAGTGTTTGCTTTTGGTTTTCTCAGCTTCAACTTTTAGCACTCTCTAAGGACTTTGCTTTGCACTCAACCTCGGACTGTTTCTATTTCTGGCTTCTTGATTTTATTACCCTGCCTTAGCTGTGGGTCAGGACTTGAACTCCAGGGCATCTTGTCTGATTCTTGTTTGATCCCTTATTGTATTGATTGCCCAGGAAAGGAAGGCAGTCATGTTTCACGCTTAAGAATTGTAGTGTTTTCAACAAGTAGATATATGCCATGATTAGGTCCTAGGAGTCTGTACTATGATCAGAACATTGCATCCCCCTTACTCTGACTCCCTCTTCCTTTCTCTCTTGATCACTTCTCTAGACAGCTCCTACATTTTTGGACTTGGGTAAAATATGCCACACTATGGGGTAGGAGTTCTGGCTTCCTGAGATCTGTCAGGGGACTGGATAATGGATGCTTAAAGTACAGAGTAATTAGCTCTCCATGATAAGACCAATGTGAAATGCGAGACAGGAAGGAGGTAGGAAAAAGTCCCCTTTTTCCTATAAGTCCCCCTTTTTTCTATAGGTTAATTAATTCAAGACCTACTCCTCCTTGCACTCCTGAGGAAGTCTTGCATATTGATTGTGCATGTCTACTGTCTGACCTGCTGTGTCTTTTTATAGGGTTTTGTGAAGGAAAAGCACACGTGGTAACACACTACAACTCATCCCATTATGTTATACCCCCAATTTCCTTGCCTCACTTCCCCTTTTCTCCTACCCTGCAGTCCTGTGTTTCTACTTTCCAAGTACAGATAGTCCCTGACCATTCAACTGAAGATTTTTAGACTTACAGTGGGTAAAGGGGTATCTATTCAGTAGAAACTATAGTTCATAGGTCCATACAACCATTCTGTTTTTCACTTTCATTAAATCATTTAATAAATTACATGAGATATTCCACACTTTAATAAAAAGTAGTTTTATATTTGATAGCTTTGCCCAACTATAGGCTAATGTAAGTATTCTGAGCATGTAAGGTGTGCTAGGCTAAGCTATCATGCTTGATTGATTTGGTATAATGAATACATCTTCAATGTACAGTATTTTCAACTTTTATGAGTTTATAGGAATCTGACCTCATCATAAACTGAGAATCATCTATACTAGCAATTATCTTTTCTTAATTTAAGTTTAAATTGTGTAGTGTATCTAGAATGGGTCAGCAGGGCAGAAAGTCTAGTGAGGAGTAACCAGAACCAATATCCGAAGCTAAGTGGAAGAGAACCAGATCCAAAAGTGTGACTTCAAGGGAAATGGCCAAGGCAAATTTTAAGTACAGGCTTTTAAATACTTCCATATACAAGTAGAGTGGGAACTGTGATAAAAGTATGTGATTTCAAATATCAACTTTTAAAATAAATAGAATATTTTAAATAAAATACATGAAGTAAATAACATTCTGGGTAATAAAGAGAATTGTTGTATAATTTGAACTATCCTTCATTTTGATTGGCCACTAGCTTCAAGATTCTTTCAAGGAGAATAAACCTTTCTTTTTTGTTATCCAGAATTTCTTTTAAATAAAACTGCCATATGAAGGTCTGACAATTAAGTTTGTGAACTTGCCACCATGTGTTTATGTCAGCAGCACTGTACAAACAACTTGGTAAGGTTTTGTAACCTTGTAATATCAGCTTCTCAACAGCTGTGTTTGTGTCACTGGTGGCAGTGTCTTGCTGACTGGTATTCTTTATTGTTGTTGAATGTTTTTTTTGGCTATTGAGAGAATACAGGAACTTGAATTAGAGCTACAAACAAATTTGTAAATTTCTTGTTAAACTTGGCAAACATGGAAGTGAAATTTGGGACATGTTAGTCTAAGTTTATGAGGATAATGCCATGAAGAAAACAACAGTGTACAAATGGATTAAACTTCTGAGAGGAAATAAAACATCATTGATAAAGGTGGCTACTGATGAGCAGAACTTATGAAAACATTGTAAAAACATCATTGAATTGTATGTCAAAATTGTCAGCTAACTGTGAGAAGCATAGCAGACGAAGTAAACATCCATATAGAAACAGGATAATCTCAACTGAAAATCTTGACATGACAAAGGTGTGACTCTTGCATCATGACAATGTACCAGCTCACTTGGCACTGTCCATGGAGGGGGGGTTTAGCCATAACTATACTCACCTGATCTGGCCCCCATGACTTTTTTCCTTACCTGAAGATAGAGGAAACATTGAAAGAAAGATATTTTCAAAATAGGGCTGTGTACATTGGATACTTTTTCTTCCATTCTTGAGATAATTTGCTAAGAAGAACTTTTTCTAATTCCATCCATATAAACATGAAGGAGGTAAAGTCTTCATCTTTCTTTAGGGCTGCATAATATTCCATGGTATACATATACCAAAATTTATTGATCTATTCGTGGGTTGATGGGCATTTGGATAGGAATGTCATAACCGAATCATAGCCTTAGAATATGGGAAGGAGGTGGGAGAGGGGAGGTGAGGGGGGGCATTGGGGGGAGGGAGGGTGATTGGTGGGGTCACCTCTATGGTTTATCTTACAAGAGTACAATTGAATCTTTCTAAAAGCAGAGTATGAATGTCTTAACTCAATAACAAAGAGAATGCCACAGTGAATTATTGCGGGCCTTCATCCCACATGACTGGTCCCTTACAGGAAGAGAAGAGACACAGGCAGAAGACCCCAGGGGAGAATGCCATATGACAACTCAGGTAGAGATAGGAGTGAGTCATCCATAACCCATGGCCTACTGAGGATGGCTGGCAATGCCAGGAGCAAAACTAAGACCTGGGATGAACCCTGCAGAGCTTTCAAAGAAAACCTGGCCCTACTGAAACATTTGAGTCCCCAGAAGTGAACACAGTGAATTTCTATTGATTTCAGGCACCCAGTTGTGGTAATTTGTTATAGTAGTCCTGATGCTAATAAACTTGGATTTCTATGAGTGGCACTGATTTCCTTTAAAACAAAGGAAATATTTATTAAAATATATTTGTTGCTTGAAAGGACAATGAATTAATGTATTAGCAACTGTTAACTAGTTTTTCTGAAAGCACATTTTCTGAAGAAGTAAAACAAAATCAGATAATACTGTCGATGATGATAAGCAATGTTACAATGTATGAAAATCTATTTAAAAAGAAGTGACTCAGCTAGTACCATTGTATTCCCTAACTATTCACAGAGCACAGTGACAGCCTAATACCTGGAAAAGGAAAAACAATGTATGTAGGAGACCAAGCACCAGGCTTATAGACGTGGCTACTGGTTCTTGCGGGAGGCAGTGCTAGGAGTGAGACAATCCCCTACCCCGCATGGAGATGTTTAGCAGCCTGGAGACATGCCCTCAAGCAACTGCATGTTTAATGAGATAGCAGGTGTTATACTGTGGACAATTGTGGTGCAACAGGGTGGGAGTCGGAGCCCATGGGGAAAGAGCACATATTCATCATTAAGCACATAGCTCCAGTACGTATCCCCCCTCCACCTGTTGTATAATGCTTCAGTACAAGACCATGACAGAGGTTATTTGGGGCTCTCCCTGCACCTAGGGGAACCCTACCTCTTGCAGGTTTATATCTTCAATCCCTGTCCCGGCTGTTTTTATTTGCACGGTGACGGGGTACCACAGCGGCCACTGACAAATGTAGGTTGGCTAGCAATCAGAGGGCTGGACACACATCTATAATTTGACATTGTACTGGGGAGTAGGGCAAAAACTTTAAAATGTCTTATAATGTCCATATTAAGACCAAGTACAAGAGGAAATTGGGTAAATATAAAGAAATTAACTTCATTAAATAGAAAGAGGGATCTTTATGTTTTTAACGTTCAACAATATAAAGCTAATTTCATTATAAATTGCAGTAACAAGAATCCCTGTTTAGATGAGTGACAGCAGTAGTCCCACTTTTCCAGTCTACTAATCACATGAGCAGTAATATTCATATAACAGCAGGCAGGATGCTTGAAATCATGATAAACAGGGAATATATTTTGACACGATAGCTGAGTGGTTGGCCTACTGAATGACTTAAGAAAAGTCTTTTCCAGCCCAGAAATTCTTGATTATTCTTCATTAAGAGGTTTACCATGAGTTGTCTGCCATTTGGGGAAGAAATCACATCCGATGGCAACACCTCATCAATTTTCCGAAAAAAAATCAAAATAGCGCTAAATGCAGTTTAAAACTTAATGTCAGTTGGGAGGCAAACTCTCTCGTATGTCGAATTGATTTAAAGAAAGGAGTGACTGAAATAAACAATCTGTTTTTCTCTTCCAGTGTGTATCTCAAAGCGCAAAAGAAGCTTCTCTGATTACTCGTCCTTTACAGTTAGCTGCTGACACCTCTCGGCAAGAGTTCTTGTCTCCTCTCCAGCACCCTCCCACCCCCGTGCATCTTCTCACTGCTTTGCTTCCCTTCACGCTCATGTGAGTCAGAGAACAGCATCCAGCTTTGCAGACCATGGAAGGGCAGTCACCGGCACGTCCACTGCTCAGCCTCCCCCATTACCTCCTGGGTCCTTGGTGACGTAATCCTGGAGGGAACTCTGAGGAAATGTTTTGAGAAGGAATTCATGCAAACTTGTCATTTTACATAAACATGAACCTAAGTATAAAAGGATCCATTTTTATTAAATTATGTGGGGAAAAAAGAATAAAACAGCCTAGTGTATAAGCTTCCTAATTGGGAACAGCTACACCCACGAATGCTGCATCAGGGCTGTGTCTCAACTTAAAATAAGTTACTCCAGGAAAATGAGTAATTCTGAGCCTCCCTGGAAATAAGTGCTAAAAGAAAAACTATGGTCTCTAAACGTGGGAAACAACTCTGGGAGGCTGAGGTAGGATGATCACTTGATGTTAGGATTTAGAGACCAGCCTGAACAAAAGTGAGAACCAATCTTTACTAGAAAGAGAAAAAACGAACCAGTTCCAGTTACTTGGGAAGCTGAGACAGGAGGATCACTTGAGCCCATGAATTTGAGGTTGCAGTGAGCTATGGTCATGCCACTGCTATCTAGCTGGGGTAACAAAGCAAGAATCTATCTAAATAATAGAGTGTAGTAGTGTTAATAGACATGCCTAAAGTAAGTGTATCATAATCAATATATTTATCTAATTATTTATACTGTAAATACAATATTCAGAGAACTGAATTTTCCCTATCTCTTTTCAATGAAAATATATACAATGAGTTGGAATTTACATGATAATAATTATATAGTTTTGAGATATAGGACCTTCTTGTTATATTCCATTTTCTTGTATGTTTTGCTATGTATAGACTTAGCCATGTCCTGGGAGGCATAGATGAATAGCATTCATATTATCTTTACCATAATATGGACTTGATCTCTCATTTTGCTTATCTATTACATTAACAAAAGAGGTAAATCTATAAAATTGATTTTTTTCTTTGACTGAGGTCAAATAATAATTTATAAAAGCTTCTTAAAGATACATGTTTTGATTCACTGGAAATAGAAACATTTTTGTTTTTGCTATGAGTAACTTTTATTTATTTACTTATTTTAATTTCAATGGATTTAGGAGGCACAGGTGATTTTCTGATACGAGGATGAATTGTTGTAAAGATGAATGGCGAGGTCAGGGAGTTTAGAGTGCTCATCGCACAACAGTATGCATTATACCTGATAGGTAATTTTTGATATTTCACCCCCCCCCATTAGCCCACTTCTGAGTCTCCAAGGCCCTCTGTATGATCCTGTATACCCATTGAGCTCCCACTTACATATTAGTGAGTACATGCAGCATTTATTTTTCTGTTCCTAAGATATTTCACTTAGGATAATGGCTTTCAGTTAATGTGAAAGATATTATTTCATTCTTTTATGTGCCTGAGTAGTATTCCATGGTATGTATATACCATATTTTCCTTATCTACTCATCAGGTGATGAACAGTTAGGTTGATTCCATATACTTACTTCATGTCTTTGGGGTTCAGTTTTTACGTGTATGTACTTGTTATCTAATTCAGATAGATTACCCTAGTCTGCACCATGAAGAGCTGCTAAAGATTGCATAGAAAGTGCATTGTCTTTTTGGCTTGATAACCCAGAGTACACAGATGGGGAGAACACAGCACCTGGGAGATGGGAGAGAATCTTAAAGAGACTGAAAGCCAGAGATACATAAAATCCAATAACTTCGTTCAAATCTCTGCCTGACTCTGTTACTTTGCATTTGTTGGAATATTACACAAGGCTAAAAAACTTTTTTTTTTTTTTTTTTTTTTTTTTTTGAGATGGAGCCTCAAGCTATCCCCCTGGGTAGAGTGCCATGGCATCACAGCTCATAGCAACCTCCAACTCCTGGGCTCAAGCGAGTCTCCTGCCTCTGCCTCCCAAGTAGCTG
>CAUYQV010027335.1:0-11017 GCA_963574575.1 Galagoides demidoff | reverse complement strand
AAGCAGCTTCGTCATGTTTTCATTTGGAAGAAATTTGATTCTCCATCAGTGTAAGCAAAGTAATTGATGATGTTCAAGTTTCTGTACAAACTGTGGCCTGGTCTAGAACAGGGAGAGATTCTTAAATTTAGGATTCAACTTCGACTTGAGTAATCTGCCTAGTCATTCTTTCTTTCTTTCTTTTTGTTTTTTTGAGACAGAGTCTCAAGCTGTCACCCTGGGTAGAGTGCTGTGGCATCACAGCTCACAGCTACCTCAAACTCTTGGGCTTAAGAATCCCAAACTCTTGGGATTCTCTTGCTGAGGCCAAGTAGCTGAGACTACAGGCGCCTTGCTGCAACTCCCAGCTATTTTTGTTGTTGTTGTTGTTGCAGTTGTCATTATTGTTTTAGGTGTGCTGGGCCGGGTTTGAACCCACCAGCCTGAGTGTATGTGGCCAGCACCGTAACCACAGTGCTGCAGACACCAAGCCAAAGAAAATGTTCTTAAGGGGATCATAATCAAGAGAAAACACATAATTCATTAAGTGGATCATCATGAAAGTTTTCGTCCTTGTCATCCTCACATTAAGCAGACTGAGGAGGAGGAGGGCTTAGTCTTGCTGTCTGCAGAATGGCCGAGGTGGGATAAAGTCCATGTACAAGTAGACAGACCCATGCGGTTTGTACCTATGCTGTTCAAGAGTCAGCTGTACATACTAATGAAAAGGAGGCTCACGTGCAACCTTCCTAGGGTTTCCCTGCTCCCCAGGTCTACACTAGAAGCTCCTGCATAGGCGTCAGAGCAATCAGTAGCACCATGTAGATACTCCTTAGATATTTATGTAATGAATAAGTTAGCATTTAGTGTTTTTAAAAAGCTAAAATATTTGGTATAGAGGGCAATCAATTATCCAACTTCTATTGCCATTTCTAAAACAGTGTTTTCCCATTGAAATTAAGTAATATTTGCTGAACAAAACTTAACTAGGTACCAATACTAGTAATGCTATTTAACTAAGGCTAACAACATGCTGTGAATGATGTGGACTGCTTTACACAAAACATTCATTTACAGGCAATGCTATCAGTGAGATGTGAAGATGCTCATTTGGCACAAGGTCGATTAAACACTTACTCAGGTTAGACAAGAAGAGAAAAACTTGAATGCAGTCCCTTTAGTGATAGAGTAAGCCAAAACCATCCAAACCTTTACAACAGAAAGCCGGAAATTTTACATTCAGTGCTGTTGAATACAACAGGGGGATCAAAGCCATGTCCAGGAAACCCTTGTGTCACTGGCCTTTTAAATGGGTTCACTAAGGCAGAATTATTTTCATAACAATACTACTGTTTTGTCTACATTTTCTAGCCCTATTCTCTCACAAGTGCATAATGAGGTTTTTCAAATACTACCTAACATGTGACACTACAACAGATTGAATGCAGAGGCATCTGAGAATCCAACTGTCATCTATCAAGCCAGACATTAAGTTTGCAAAAATGGGAAACCACTTCGTGCACTATTTATTTGTTTCAGAAAATATAGTTGAAGAAAGTTATTAAAAAATCCATTTATCAAAAGGACATTTGCACTGGACTGTTTATTGTAGCTCAATTTACAATCACCAAAATGTTGAAATAGCCTAAATGTCTACCAACACAGGAATGGATTAACAAGCTGTGGTATATGTATACTATGGAATACTATTCAGTCATTGAAAGAGATGGGGACTTTATATCCTTTGTAATAACCTGGATGGAAGTGGAACACATTCTTCTTAGTAAAGCATCACAAGAATGGAGAAGCAAGAATCTAATGTACTCAATTATAATATGAAGCTGTAGATTAGCTAATACAAGGGTGGAGTAGGGGAATAAGGGAGTGGAGAGAGGGGAAAAGGGAGGGGGATGGAAGGTCATGGCATATGGCACACCTCCTGGAGGTGGGACAGAATTATAATAGGGAGTTTTTCTAACAAATGCAATCAGCATATCCTAATTATTTGTACCTTTAATGAATCCAAAACAATTAAAATACTTTTTAAAAAGTTTAAAAAACACTGTTTGGGCTTCCAGCATCATTCACAGGATATGCAGTAGGAAGTGGTAAGAGAAAGAAATATTGGGGAGAAGGACAAAATACATCCCAGATGTATCTAAGAAGCTTGAGAAACTCCTTGGGTGTGACTACAAAGGTTGGAGCTCTGCTACTTATGATGTGTGTGCTATTTCAGAACTTGATATAGGCCTGTTCAACATTTCCACTTCATTCTGGCTAAGTCTGGAAGGTGGTGTATTTATAAGTATTGGTCTATTTCCTTCAAATTTCTGTATTTCTGAGAATAGAGTTTCTTATAATATTCATTAAGGATTTGAATTTCTGAAGAGTCTGTTGTAATTTCATGTTTGCCATTTCTGATTGATGAAATTAGAGATTTTACTCTTTTTTTCCCGGTTAGGTTAGACAAAGGTTTATCTATTTTACTGACCTTTTCAAAAAAACCAACTTTTAGATTTATTGATCTGTTGTATAATCCTTTTGGTTTTGATTTCATTTAATTCTGCTCTAATTTTGGTTATTTCCTTTCTTCAGCTGGGTTTGGGGTTGGAATGGTCTTCCTTTTCCAGTTGCTTGAGATGTCCCATTAAATTGGTAACTTCCGCTCTTTCCCTTCTGTTGAGGAAGACTTGCAGTGCTATAAATTTCCCTCTTAGGACTGCCTTTGCTGTATCCAGAATGAGGACTTTTTTGCGTATCTGTGGTGCCAGATATTACAAAATGAATGTATGAACTTTTTTTTATTCTAATCAGGTTTTGTTAGCATTTGTATATTAACTGGACAGTTTAAGACAACTATTTTTCTTCCAATGTGTGGCAGAGGGGAAAAAAAGATGAATAGCCCTGCTGTACCACACTGTAGCCATGTTACCCTTGGCTTTGGTGGACGTATTGCATTTCAACCTTGGTCTTTACCTTCTCTCCTAACCACACACACAAACGCTGCCCAGGCAGCTTCAGTTCACTGGGAACCCAGAGCCCAGCCTGAACTTTCTTTTTAGTGGTCACTTTGTGGAAATCTTTTAGAATGACCACAAACATCACCAACATTCAGATAAGAGATTGTCATCTTTCTCTGCCAGAATTTAGCCAGGAGACGTGTATTCTGAAGTCCCAAAGTGGAATCTTGCATCTGTTCTCTTAGGAACAGTAAACATGGCAAGAACATCTATAATAGTATCAGAATGTGCCTCCAAGGGGATATGGATTAATTGAACTCTCACACATTGACAAAAGAACCAGAACCACAAACTCGCTTTTGATTTTGATCAGCCCACCAACCACTGCTCCTTTGGAATACAGGGAAGTCATTTGGAGGGCTGTGGATAATAGCTCCCTAAGTCTCTGAAACCAAAAGCCATAAAATTATGCCTACCAGGAAGCATTCAACATCCATTACATAAAAAAGGCTTCTAAAGAACATAGACTTGGTTCAAAACAATTTCCTGGAGGATATATGTTTTATCACTTATATTTGGAGTTCAATCTGAAAATGGGGGTTCCTCCTACCACTCCCAATCCTAACCTGATTGAGCCAGATTCCTTTTGAAGATCTGCCTTAGTGGAGAAAGAGACACACAGCTCTCCTGATATTGGTCTGGGAAAGGACAGATGCCTAATAGACTGTAATTGAAATGGGAAGGCTTAGTTTTACAGACACTCAAATATTTGACTTACCAGTGTTCCAAGATGTATAATTCAGAATTGAACTGAGGCCACAGCTTGAAATTTTTGTACTTGTGTGAATGGTGCCCTGCTGCTTTATTATGTTTTAACCAATGCCGTAGAGCATTCGCATTTATTTCCACTCAGGGTTAAAATTTCAAATTAGTGCCTATCAAATTCATGCCACATTTTATTCACATACATGTAATAAGTGAGTGTAATTTGTCACAGTGTTTGCTTTCTTTGTCCTGTGGTGCCCTTGGTCATTTAAAAGAACACATAACTGCTTGTTGCAAAACTCTCTGACAAAGTGAATATATTCCCTCTTAAAAACATCTTAAGTCTTCAAAGGCCCAGCTGGGTGGGACATTTAAGGTTAATTTACAGTCATTCTTTCCTTTTCCAAAGGACAAAAAGAGAGACAGATAAATGAGCACATTTTCAGGCATTCAAAGGATTGTTAGTAAAAAGCAAAGTCCGAGGTAGTGGCATATCCTGTTTGCAACTGAGTAGATAAATTATGGCTAAGTGCACAAACTTCTGTATTGATAATTAGATTTCAAAAATAAACAATTTCAAAGGAGTGCGTTTGTCTTAGCTTTAAGAACATTTTTTTCAAGAGAATAACCAGACCCTTCACTTTACCACATACAAGGGAAATTTTTAAAATTGAGGTTACGGTCAGAAATGCCTATTTTGTGTGGTCTGTAATATACATCCCTGTCAAAGGCGCTTGGCACTTTCCTAAAAGTTTGTCTTTGGGATAAGCCCCAAATTTCAAAGAAAGTGCATCAGGAATGGATTAGAAAGATGTGAATATTGTTTCCAGTTCTGCCATTCACATTCGACCTGGTAAATTTATTCCTGACTTTTGTCATCCCCAAATAAGAACCGTTGGGCCTGTCCTTACAGAACGGCAGGAGGCACCGCCTTTCTCTCCTCGTTCTGTTAATTTCCAATGTTTAAAGATAATACAGATGCAGTAAGCAAGAAGAAACCAGCAGCATGTCTGGCATGCCTCGTCTGCATAGCCACTGGCACCATCCTTAAGATTAACTGAAGCTGAAAATTTTGACATGGTCTTCAAAAAATGCTTGTGCAAATGCAATGCTCCTTTTCTAGAGTTTTGTTTCTATCAAATAATAAGTCTGGCAGGGATTCTGCCTCTTTTTCTACCCCTAACTCCACTCTGAGACACTTTCTAACTTATTCTCATTATTTGTAGTTTTATGAATAATCATTACTTTTATTCATTTTGATACCAACAGAGATAGGTACCACTTGGTATAGGTCAACGTTGATGTTGCAGGCATTTAAGGATGGAAGAATGGAAGCAAAGGGTTTGGAAGGGGACCAGATGGGCATGCTTGGCTTGGTCCATGCGATATTTACCACACTATATTTTTCATTGAATCTGGATTTCAAGCTTCCTTTGAAAAATCTGCAGATCTAGAATAATGGTTTTTGGCTCAGCGCCTGTGGCTCAATCGGCTAGGGCGCCAGCCACGTACACCTAAGGTGGCGGGTTCGAATCCCCAGCCCAGGCCCGCCAAACAACAATAATGGTGCAACCAAAAAATGGCCGGGCATTGTGGCAGGTGCCTATGGTCCCAGCTACTTGGGAGGCTGAGGCAGGAGACTCGCTTGCGCCCAGGATTTGGAGGTTGCTATGAGCTGTGATGCCATGGCACTCTACCCAGGGGGATAGCTTGAGGCTCTGTCTCAAAAAAAAAAAAAAAATAGAATAATGGTTTTTCAATACCATGTTGGAATGGGATGTTGTCCTGCCCACCCTGTTTGGACGTGTTTACTTCCCAGCACACCCCTGTTCCTGCTTGTTAGATTATCTCATTCCCTTTGACTGTAGGCATTTCAGTTTGCAGCTTTTAGCCTGGAATGTGCAGTGACACCTCAGCAGCAGGTCTGTGGAGGGAAACTCTCGGGAGGCCCCAGACACGAGCTCCGCCATGGAAGGGGACAGACAGGTGTTGAAGACCAGTTTCGTGCTCAGCACAAGTTGCCTGGAGACAGCCTAGGTTGTTACTATGAAACAGAAACTCATGTGCAAAATAATTACCTACATACAATTTGTTTGTCTGAAAATATGTACAAGTAAGTATTTTGTTAGTTATAAATATGAAGATCAAAAAGCCAGAGATTTAAGGAGAATGGCACTTGTACGGTAGTCAAATAGAAATATTGACTAAAAAACAAGGCTGTAATAATCTCTACTTTAGAAGTTGTAACTTTGAAGTAAAAATACCTCTGGCAAGGAAGAAAACTGGATTCCTTAAGAAAAGTTTGTCACAAAGGAAAATATAATCTTACTAGAATACATGATTATGGGTTTAAGAAAAGAAAAATTTAGCCCTAGAAACATATGTGATCACCGTTTAAGCCACTTATGAAGTGATTTTATACTTTTACCATCATTAGTCAAAGAACCAAGCAATGGGTAAAACACTCAGCCCAAAACCATCACATTACAATTCTGAAATGTTATAGTGAAGTATTAGCACACCTTTTAAAGAGCTGTATGAAAATTTAGAATGGATTTGCCTTTGAGGACACTTCAAATGATAGGAAACAATTTACACTTGGGTTTGAAAAATGACTCCATTCCAGGGTCATTTGAGATTCTCCCTGTGGCCTGGGAGAATCCAGAGGGATTTGGTGAGCACTGCTCGATTGAAATTGCCCTTCTCCCTTGGCCCCAACCCTACCAAGGCTCTCTCTCGAGTTTTACTTTACATGAACAGGTAATTGTCACAATGTGCTCTCCCGTCTCACTGCCAATGCCAGGCCCCAAAGGCAATGGATTACAAATTAGATGGCTTGAGTCTGGAACAGAAATAGCTGGGGGGAAAACTGGAAGGGATAGGTCTGAAACTCAAGGCAGAGACCTTGAAGATGGTGATGTCAGGTTGGAATCTGGGGCCCAGGGAGCAACAATGTCAAGTGTAGGGTAAGAGCTAAGCAGTAGATCAGAACCACACAGGCAAGCACGGCTCAGGATTTGTAAAGTGAATGCTCACAGCCGACATGGATTCAGTCCTCACCGCTTGCTGGATGCTGTGCTATGCTCTTCTTCACATGCGTTCATTAGTTTAAGGCTCAACACCAATAGGCTCTATTATTAGGAAGCTGGGGCCCAGAGATACGAGGTAACTGACAACTGGATTCATCACTCTTGCACGCCTCCTCTGTTCTGTACAGCCTCTCTGGGCAGCTGGGCGAGCAGAGCACAGCAGTGTCGCCCTATAGAACTTCCTGTGATGATGGCAGTGTTCTCACCTGTACCACAGTAGCCACTGACCCTGGATGTGTCAGTAGTGGGCACTTGAAGTGGGATTAGCTAGTATGATTAGGGAGACTGGGCACTATGAGGCACTGCATTTTTTTTTATTGATTCAGGTTCATTGAAGGTACAGAGAATTATGTTACATTGTTTGCGTTTGTTAGGTAAAGTCCCTCTTATTATTGTGTCCCACCCCCCAAGAGGTGCACCATACACTTTAACATTGTGCCCCTTAAGTGGGTGTACCCCAATCCTCCTCCCTCCTCTTCCCTCCCCCTCCCTCATTTCCCCACCCCTACATATTTTTTCTCTTATGTGGGTATGTATTAGATCATCTACTGCTTCATATTAGAATTGAGTACATTGAATTCTTGCTTCTCCATTCTTGTGATACTTTACTAAGAGAATGTGTTCCAACTCTATTCAGGTTAATTTACATTTCTATTTAATTTTAAGGTATTTAAATTTATTAACAAATAGCCTCATATAGCTAGTTGCTATCAAATTGATTAGACATTGATGGTTAAAGGCCAGGCACATACCTCACTAGGAACGACAAGAACACAAACAGTGGGTCTCAAAAGGAAGGCAGATACTTGGGAAGCCACAACCATCTTTCTGATCAAACAAGTCTTCTGTTCAAAATCCTTCCATGGCTTTCAGGGGGAAACTGCCAGCGGCTTCATGTGGCATCCCGACCTCCTCCCAAATTGTGTTCCCCTTAACTGCGTTGCCCCATTTCTTCCCAGACCAACACACCTGCTCTGTCACCACCCTCCTGTACCCCTGCTCCTCATTATCAGCCCTTGGACACACCAAACTATAATTTACCCTTCGTGCAGTCATGAGGTTGCCTTCTCTGCCTGACCTATCCTAGCCCTCCTGTTTCAACCTGCCCAGCTCAGCTTTCCAGATTCAACTTCAGAATCACCTCCTTAAAAAAAACTTTCTCCAAAAGGAGTTAGCTAATGTTTCTCTGCCTCCCTGGGTCTGCATGGCATCCTTGGAGTAGCTCCAGTAGACACACACAGTACTGTTTGAATTCTCCCTCTAGGAGGTTGTCACCTTCCTGAGGACAGGGACTCTGTTCTTCATTCGTAAGCCCTCAGCTTCTTATCAAGTGACTATTTGCCCCACGGTAGATATTTCAAAAACATCCATGGAGCAAGGGTTTGAAAATCTGCCAGCAACTAGACAAACAGAATAGCTACCTTAAGAAGACTGTGGAGAAATGAAGTTATGGGGGATTTTTGACTTGCATTATTGCCTCCTGGAACGATGTTAGGAGCTTGAAGGTTACGGGAAAACATATTGTCGGGAGGATGAGCAGCTTCTGACAGGCACAATCTGATATTTACTTCTCTGATACCTCTTTTCATATTTAGATAGCACCTTACTAATATCATCTCCCTAATCTTCCTGTTAGGGAAGTGAGAAGGGAAGAGTGACAATGACTAGTTCAAGGTTATAAAAGGCAGAGCAGTAACAGAAAATCCTTTAACACTTTCCAACTAATCCAAGGCCCTACGTGCGCAGGATCTAGGATGTGCTACATGAGCACTTGAAAAAAAACTTTCTGGGAAGTAATTATGAGTTGGCGCTGTGCCTTGCTTGGCCCTACACCTGGGACGTCCAAGGGGACCGTGCATGCCTGCCAGTTTTGTGGAGATCAGTGCACAATTGAATTTAACAATGTGGCAGTGGATGGGCGAGGCAGTGGGGGTGGGAGGCAGGGTGGGGGAATAGTGAGAACAGCTGCAAGACCGGGAATTCCACAGGGAGGGAGGGAGCGTGGCAACGGGAAGAGTAATCTCAAACGCCACGGGGCAGGGCAGGGGTAGTGTCAACAGAGACCGGGAAGGAAGGTCATCCAAGAAGTGATAATAGTAGAATGGTAGGACGGTCAATGGAATAAGTATGAAAAACACAATTACAGCTATTCCCTGGCTGTGTAAGGGTATTTAACATATGCTGTGTTTCATTTTCCTTTAAATTTGCAAGGCGAGCATTATCAGGTCCTTTCTCTGAATGTGAAGACCGAGGTTGAGAGAACTTGCATCCGTCCAACTTACACTGCTATTAGAGGCAGGATCTGCTCCTGAGCACCAGTTTGCCTACTGATGTGATGCTGTCTTTTCCTGTGCATGAGTGAGAGGACATTCTGGGCCGGAGGCCTTTGGCTAACTTTCACCCAACAGCCAGGTTAGAACTAGGGCAATGCTCTTTTTCAGTGAAAACCTGACTCTTCTGGGCATGCCCCATTTTCCCTCTTTGTATGAATAGTCTAGCCCCCCAGGAAGGCTCATTCCAGCAAATCTCATTTGTGCATCTCAGGATTCTGTACTGTTGGGTCTGCAACCCTGAGTTCTTTGCCTTCCTCTCTCCTGAGTCTTTGTTGTCCAAACACGGGTGTCCAACCTGCTGCCCACCAGCCACATCCACATGATCTGGGGAGTCTTTTGCTCATCTGTGGTATTAGATACTGTAAAAAGTACCCACTTTTTTTGTGGCCTTTTTTTTTGTGTGCACATCAGCTTTTGCTAGTGTTTGTGTATTTAATGTGTGGTCCTGACCTAAGACAACTCTTACCCTTCCAGTGTGGGGCAGAAAAGAGAAAAGGTTGGACAGCTGTGGAAAATACACCAAGGTGGTGGAAAACGTGTTCCTTAACAGTCCACACAAAGCTTTCTTCTAGAAAATACCTGATTGGGTAACAGAAATACGTATCTTTAATTAAAAATAACAAGAACAGGCTCAAAAAAGAAAATAGTGAAACTCTTTTTTTCCACAACAAAAGACTTCTGCCCGTCGCCATTCACTTACTCGCCCAGGACAAGAAGTCAGTGTTTACTGACAAGGGACAGTGGACCCGTGGAACCTGTCTCATCTTAATAACAATAGACACAAAACAACAGCATTGCAACTGTGCATTTTTTCTGGCATCCAAATATGTATTTACTTTCCACCCCAAATTCTATTCTTTGATGCCTTTTCAGAAACAAAGAAATGAAATGAAAGTACGGTGTTAAGTCCACACACATTATCTCATTTTAAAATCATATTTTTTAATCCCCACTCAATACTCAGAAAACTGAGGCTCAGAGAAGAGGTTGAAGTTCAGAGAGCAAGTGAATAAAGGAGGAACGTCTCAGACCTGGTTCTCTCCTGGGTCTCAGAGAAAAAACGGATAAACGAAACGGAAAATCCATAGACAAACCAATGAGTTCTACAATTTGCTATGAATACTAGGTTCAATCCAAATATTTTATCAGCTATTTTCTGTCTTTATTTCTCCTTTTCTCAGACAACTGTGAAGAAACAAGCTAGGGCATTTGGACTGAGCTCCATATTCCAAGCATCCTGTCTTTCCCACATGTACACAGAAAACCCTGCTCCTTCCTCCCATGATAGCCCCTTGCTACTCAAAACTGGGGTTCAATAAACCAGGGTATTAGCCTGGTTTGGGAGCTTGGTTAAAATGCAGAATCTGAGAACCCTCTCCAGACCTACAACATTCAACAAGATCATTCTGTATGTAAATTAAAATCCAAAAAGCACTAGTCTCGACTCTTCCTAATTTCTCTTTAAAACAGATGCTTCTTCAAAAAGACTAATTTTGCATCCCTCCCTCTTTTTCCTATCCTGGTTGCTAGCAATGAAAGTACTTTCTGCTGAGGTATGGAGTTGGCTACATATAGGATTTTCTCCAGTTAACCAAAGCTCTTTTCAAAAATCCACGGCTGGCTCGGCGCCTATGGCTCAATCGGCTAAGGCACCAGCCACGTACACCTAAGGTGGCAGGTTCGAATCCCCAGCCCGGGCTGCCAAACAACAATGATGGCTGCAACCAAAAAATGGCCGGGCGTTGTGGCAGGCGCCTGTGGTCCCAGCTACTTGGGAGGCAGAGGCAGGAGACTCGCTTGAGCCCAGGAGTTGGAGGTTACTATGAGCTGTGATGCCATGGCACTCTACCCAGGGGGATAGCTTGAGGCTCCGTCTCAAAAAAAAAAAAAA
>CAUYQV010027334.1:0-33754 GCA_963574575.1 Galagoides demidoff | reverse complement strand
ATTCTGGTTATTAAACCTTTGTCGGAAACATAACCAGCAAATATCTTTTCCCATTCTGAGGGCTGTCTGCTTGCTTTTCTTACTGTGTTCTTGGCTGTGCAGAAGCTTTTTAATTTGAGGAGGTCCCAGTAGTGTATTTTTAATGTTGCTTCAATTGCCCAGGGGGGGAGTCCTCCTCATAAAATATTCACCCAGGCCTATTTCTTCAAGAGTTTTCCCTATACTCTCTTCTATTGTTCTTATAGTTTCATGTCTTAAATTTAAGTCTTTAATCCAGTGAGAATCTATCTTAGTTAGTGGTGACAGGTGTGGGTCCACTTTCAGTCTTCGGCAGGTCGCCATCCAGTTCATCCAACACCATTTGTTAAATAGGGAATCTTTTCCTCACTCAATGTTTTTAATTGGCTTGTCAAATATCATATAGCAGTAAGTAGCTGGGTTCATCTCTTGGTTCTCTATTCTGTTCCATATATCTGCCTCTCTGTTTTTGTGTGAATACCATGCTGTTTTGATCACAATGGAATTATAGTATAGTCTGATGTCTGGTAGTGTGATTCCTCCTGTTTTGTTTTTGTTTCTGAGTAATGTCTTGGCTATTCAAGGTTTTTTTCTGGTTTCATGTAAAATCAAGTATTATTTTTTTGAGATCTTTAAAGTATGACAATGGAACTTTAATAGGGATTGTATTAAAATTATATATTGCTTTAGGTAGTATAGACATTTTAACAATGTTAATTTTTCCCAGCCATGAGCAAGGTATGTTTTTCCATTTGTTAGCATTTTCAGCTATTTCTTTTCTTAGACTTTCATAATTCTCTTTATAGAGATCTTTCACGTCCTTTGTTAGGTAAACTCCCAAATATGTCATCTTCTTTGGCACTACTGTGAACGGAATCGAGTTCTTAACTGTCTTTTCAGCTTGACTATTGTTGGTATATATTAAAGGCTACTGACTTATGGGTGTTGATTTTGTAACCTAAGACACAGCTGTCTTCCTTGATCACTTCTAACAGTTTTGTAGTAGAGTTCCTTGTGTTTTCCACGTATACAATCATGTCATCTACAAAGAGTGAAAGTTTGATCTCTCCTATGTAAATACACTTGATTTCCTTTTCTTCCCTAATTGCAATGGCTAAAACTTCCATTACAATGATAAAGAGTAATGCGGACAATGAGCAACCTTTCCTGGTTCCTGATGTGAGTGGAAATGATTTCAATTTAATTCCATTCAATACAATATTGGCTGTGGGTTTGCTGTAGATGGCCTCCATCAATTTGAGAAAAGTCCCTTCTATGCCAATTTTCTTAAGTGTTATAATCATGAATGAATGCTGGATATTGTCAAAAGCTTTTTCTGTGCCAATTCAGAGGATCATATGGTCTTTATTTTTTAATTTGTTTATGTGATGAATTACATTTATAGATTTACGTATGTTGAACCAGCCTTGAGATCCTCAGATAAAAGCCACTTGGTCGTGGTGTATAATTTGTTTGATGTGTTGCTGGTTTCTATTGGTTAGAATCTTGTTGAATATTTTCACATCAATATTCGTTAGTGATATTGGTCTATCATTTTCATTTCTGGTTGGGTCTTTTTCTGGTTTGGGGATCAAGGTGATGTTTGCTTCATAGAATGTGTTGGGTAGTATTCCATCTTTTTCTATATTTTGGAAAAGGTTAAGTAGTATGGGTATTAGTTCCTCTTTAAAGGTTTGGTAGAATTCTGCTGTGAAGCCATCTGGTCCCGGGCTTTTCTTTTTAGGGAGATTTTTGTATAGTTAATGCTATTTCAGAGCTTGATATAGGCCTGTTCAACATTTCCACTTGGTTCTGACTAAGTCTTGGAAGGTGGCTTGCTTCCAAGTATTGGTCAATTTCCTTCAGATTTTCATATTTCTGAAAGTAAATTTTCTTGGAGTATTCATGGAGGATTTCTTGAATTTCTCAGGGGTCTGTTGTGATTTCGTCTTTACCATTTCTGATTTATGAAATTAGAGATTTAACTCTTTTTTTCTTGGTTAGGTTGGCCAACGGCTTATCTATTTTGTTGACCCTTTCTTTTTCTTTTTGAGATGGAGCCTCAAGCTATCCGCCTGGGTAGAGTGCCATGGCATCACAGCTCATAGCAACCTCCAACTCCTGGGCTCAAGCGAGTCTCCTGCCTCTGGCTCCCAAGTAGCTGGGACCACAGGCGCCCGCCACAACACCCAGCCATGTTGACCCTTTCAAAAAACCAACTTTTTGATTTGTTAATCTGTTGTATAATCCTTTCATTTTCGATTTCATTTAATTCTGCTCTAATTTTTGTTATTTCTCTTCTTCTGCTAGGTTTCAGATTGGAGTGTTCTTCTTTTTTCCAGTTGCTTGAGATGTTCCATTAAGTTGGTAACCTCTTCCCTTTCTGTTTTCTTGAGGAATGCTTGCAATGTAATAAATTTCCCTCTTAGGACTGCCTTTGCAGTATCCCAGAGGTCCTGATAACCCATCTCGTTGTTGTTTAGTTCCAAGAATTTGGTAATTTCCTTCTTGATCTCGTCTCTGACTCAACTATCATTGAGTATAAGGTTATTTAGCTTCCACGTTTTTGTTTGGGTCTACAGATTTCTATTGTTCCAGAGTTCAACTTTTATTCCATGGTGGTCTGAGAAGATTCAAGGGATAATTTCTATTCTTTTAAGTTTGCAGAGGTTAGACTTGTGACCTAGAATGTGGTCTATTTTGGAGTATGTTCTGTGGGCTGATGAGTAAAATGTGTACTCAGTTTTATTAGGGTGAAATGTTCTATAGATGTCCGTTAAATCCAAGTGCTGAATGGTTAGATTTAGATCCAAGATTTCTTTGCTAAGCTTCTTGTTGGAGGATCTATCCAGCACTGCCAAAGGGGTATTAAAATCTCCGGCTATGATAGAGCTGAGAGTAAACAGCTTGCTCATGTCTGTTAGAGTGTCTTATAAATTGAGGTGCATTCTGGTTGATTTCATAAATATTGATAATTGAAATCTCATCATATTGAGTATTACCTTTAACAAATATAAAGTGACCATCCTTATTCTTCCTCACGTTTGTTGGTTTAAAGCCTATTGTATCTGTGAATAAAATTGCAACACATGCTATTTTCTACTTTCCGTTAGCCTGGAATGTAGATGACCATCCCTTCACCCTGAGTCTATGCTTGTCTTTCAAAGTAAGGTGAGATTCTTGTATGCAACAGATATCTGGCCTGAGTTTTTGTACCCAGTCAGTCAGTCTGTGCCTCTTTAGATGGCAATTAAAGCCATTCACATTAATTGAGAATATTGATAAGCCTGGTATAATTTTGGGTATTGAGTTTTTTGAAAGTCCAGTGGGCATCTTTAATCCTTTTGTCACTGTGGAGACTGGAATTTGATCAAAATTTTCTGGGTGGGTTTATATATGCGGTGGAAGATTGCCCTGATCATTATGAAGGATAGATCTGAGAATGTTCTGGAGGGTGGGTTTAGTTATGGCAAATTTCTTCAACATGTAAATGTCATTAAAGTATTTAATTTCTCCATCATAAATGAAACTCAGGTTATCTGAATACAGGATTCTGTGTTGAAAGTTATTTATTTATTTATTTATTTTTCCTGAGGAGATTGAAGTTCAATGACCACCTCTTCTGGCCTGAAAGGTTTCAGCAGAGAGATTTGCAGTCATTCTAATATTCTTCTCCTTGTAAGTTAAGGTTTTCTTTTGACTAGCTGCTTTCAAAATTTTCTCTTTCATGTTAACTTTAGTGAAGTTGATTTTAATGTGCCTGGGGGATGTCTTGTTTGGGTTGAGTCATGCTGGGGTCCTGAAGTTGTCTGCTATCTGAATTTCAGGATCTCTTGGCATGTCTGGGAAGTTCTCTTTTATAATTTCATGCAGAAGAGCCTCTGTGTTTTGTGAGGCAGCTTCGTCACCAGGGATTCCTATAAGGCACATATTAGTTTTATTTGAATCATCCCAGAGCTCTTTGAATGAATGATCCATTTTTCTCTCCATTTGTGTTGATCTTTGGATGTTTGAATACATTCAAAATCTTTTTCTTCAGTGTCAGAGATCCTCTCTTCTGCCTGGTCCATTCTCTGAATGGGGGCTTCAACTGTACTTTTCAAATCTTTGAGGAATACAATCTCTTGCTTCAGTATGTTGTAATCCTTGATCATTTTGTCTTTGAAATCATTGAATTCTTGAGACAGCTTTTAAATAATTTGAAATTCTAGGTCTTTCCTTTCCCCCATTCTGTTGATCTTATTTGCTATCCAGATTCTGAACTCAATTTCTGACATCTTAGACATCTGTTTGTGTAACGGATCTTCAATGGCATTTGCCCCATCCTTCCTTGGAGGGCTTGATCTGCTCTGGTTGTTCTGGTTACCAGAGTTCTTCCCCTGATTCCACCCCATGATGAATTTGCACCTTTCCAAGACCGTCTCTAAAACTGTTCTGCTGGTGGCTGTCTCCTGGGTGCATGCCGCCAAGCTCCAGGAAAACAGGGATGGAAGCCCTGCGAGCAGCCAGAAGGCGGGGCTCAGTCCTGGGTGCCCTACCCGAAGCCCCCAGGATGTGGGGACGGCAGCCACATGAGCAGCTGGCCGGCAGGTCTCAGTTCTGGGTGCCCTCTGCCAAGCCCCTGGGATGTGGGGATGGCAGCTGCATGAGCAGCCAGTGGGCAGGACTTAATCCTGGGTGCCTGCTACCAAGCCCCTGGGGAGCCAGTACAGCGGCCATGCAAGCAGCCAGTGGGCAGTACTCAGTCCTGTGTGCCCTCCGCCAAGCCCCTGGGAAGTGGGACGGCAGCCGAGCAAACAGCTGGTCAGTGGGATACAGTCCTGGGCACTCGCCAGTAGCGATCCCTCAGAAAGCGTGGACAGTGGCCAGGGAGACAGCCAGGCACAGAGTGCACTGGATGGTGGGATCAGTCCGTACAGAGCAAGCATGGTTCAAACAGTTCTTCCAGTGCAGGACCCGGGCAGGGACTTGGTCCCACAGCAGTCGGGGGACACTGCTCTTGGGTCTCCTCTCACTGTCTCTGCTGGTAAAGTGGGGGAAGGGTGGACTGGAAACTCAAAATGGCAATGCATTCACCAGTTCCACTTTTCTGCCTGGGAGAGGGTGTTCAGATTCTCAGCAGGTTTCCTTCAGGTTGTAGACCCCTCTATGGGTAGCTCTCACTCGTGGAGTGAGATAATAGGTCCTCAGTTTATCAATCACCTGTAGGAGACTCAGAGGAGTGGTTGGAGAGAAAACAAAGGAAAAGCACAACTTTCTTGGGTGAGGAGATGGACACTTTTCCTCTGGGGTGTATTATGTACTTGTAAATTACCTTCTAGGAGTCGTAGCTTGCCTCTGCAGAGGTTTCTGCTGGTATCACTTTTCTCTCTCAGCTGGGCTCCCAATCTTCAACTTTGTTGGGTGTTTTCTGGACTTTATCCTTTCTTCTGGATGGAAGCTTCTGTCAGAGACTGGTACCTGTTGGCCATCTTGCCCCCTCTCAGTTCTACTTTTGATGATATTTTACTTTTTTCTTTAGAGTAGGCTTGTTTGGGATGGTAGGTGTCTCACTGAAGGTCCTCTCTCAAAATCTACATAGGCAATGTGTCCAATAGTGTACTCCATAGCTTCAGTTATTTATTATTATCATGGGCTATATCAGCCTACCTGGTAAGTTCCAACATTCCTGATCTTTGGGCCAGGTATATCCAAACTTTTGCCTTCTTGGCCACATAGAAATTAGAAGAGTTATGTTGGGCCACACATTCAATACAAAGTCACTACTGAAATGCGATAAGCAACAAAGAGATCCATGCATAATTGTGGTGATATCAGTCACCACGGATATGCAAAACAGTCCTGACATAATCCCTAGGTGTCTCTGGGGCCTGAGGATTCGATACTCCTCAATGCCCCTGATAAGGTCATTTTTTAAGTGGAGCACTATGACTTTGTCATGCCTGACTACAATATTTGGATGATATGGGATGCCAAGGTGGGCTGATTACCTGAGCTCATGTGGTGGAGACAAGCCTGAGCAACAGAAAGACACTAACATCCTTGATCTCCCACCTGCTTTCTACTGAATTGTAAAAGGTAGTCAAGCATTCTGTCCCTTGCCTTTAGTTCCAGCTATTCAACATGCTGAGGCAGGAGGATCCCTTTAACTTAAGTGTTGGATGTCACTATGTGTTAGGGTTTGGCCATGCCTGGGAACAAATTGAAAATCTGTCTCATTAAAAATAATAAAATAAAGAAAGGAAGAAAGACAATTTTCTAGACACAGCTTCCAATATTAAAAGTATGAGGAGAGGTCAGTAGGCAGATGGAATATGGGACTGCATAAAGAAGGAGATTTACTGTGGCACCCAGGGTGTGGGGAACAATGAATCGAGACAAGTGCATTTGGGGTTGGTTCATTAACATATTGCCAGGTGATTTGATGGGTGGGGTTGTGCAGCAATGTCTGGACCCTGGTCTTGGACTATTTGGGTCAAGCAAATATTGGCCCAGATTGAAGGAACCCAACAGAAGAGGTGGTGGGTATCCTCTGGAATTTTAGTATGCATATAAGAAGCCTGATTTCAGTCAGGGATTCACTGTGTGGGAATTTTAGAGTGACTACAAGAATCTAGGATATTAAACTTTCAGTGTTACATAAAATCCAAAGTCTTGACTAACGGATGTTTTAGGAAAACAACTTCCCCATGAAAGAATAATTTCTCTATTTGACATCTAATCTAGGGGTAAAGTTTCAACACTAGATCCATGCTGAAATGTAAAAGTGAGATGTAAGTCCTCTACCAATGGTTTTCTTCATTTACTGAGACAAAGTCTCATTTTTTTATCCTGGGTAAAGTGCCCTGGTATCATAGCTCAAAGCAATCTTCACGTGTTGCCATCAAGTGAACTTTTGCCATGCGTGAGTATAATATTTAGATGGTCTGAGAGGCCACATTGGGCTGATACCCTGAGCTCACGATTTAGAGACAAGGCTGAGCAACAGTAAGACACCATCAGCCCTGATTTCCCACCTGGTTTCTACTGAAATAGAAAAGGTAGTCAAGCACTGTGGCTCTTGCCTTTAGTTCCAGCTACTCCAGAGAATATATTCCAGTTCCATTGATGTAAACATGAAAGAGGTAAAGTCTCTCTCTTTTATAAGGCTGCATAATATTACATAGTGTACATATACCACAATTTATTAATTCATTCATGGGTCAATGGGCACTTAGAGTTCTTCCATGACTTAGCAAATATGAATTGGGCTGCAATAAACATTCTGGTTCAAATATCTTTGTTATATCATGATTTTTGGACCTCTGGATATATATACAATACAGGAATTGAAGGATCAAGTGGCAGGTCTATTGTTCCATCCCTAAGTGATCGCCAAACATCTTTCCAAAAGGAATGTATTAGTTTGCTTTATGACCAGAAGTGCAGAAGTGTCCCCTTTTTCCCACATCCATGCCAATGTCTATGGTTTTGGGATTTTGTGATGTGGACTAATTTTACTTGAGTTAGATGATATCTGAAAGTGGTTTTGATTTGCATTTCTCTCGTGGTTAAGGATGAAGAGTATTTTTCCATGTGTCAGCTGGCCATGCACCTGTCTTCTCCAGAGAAGTTTCTCATCAAGTCTTTTGCCCACACTGAGATGGGATCATTTGTTCTCTTCTTGCTAATATGTTTGAATTCTCTGTTTATTCTGGTTAATAAACCTTTGTCGGAAACATAACCTACAAATATCTTCTCCCGTTCTGAGGGTTGTCTGCTTGCTTTACTTACTGTGTTCTTGGCTGTGCAGAAGCATTTTAGTTGGATCAGATTCTAGTAGTGTATTTTTGGTGTTGCTTCAACTGCCTGGTGGGTGGTCCTTCTCATAAGATATTTGCCAAGACCAATTTCTTGAAGTGTTTTCCCCTGTGCTCATTTCTTTCATTTCTTAAGTTTAAATTTTAATCCAGTGAGAGTCTATCTTAGTTAATAGTGAAAGTGTGGGTCCAGTATCAGTCTTCTACATGTTGCCAGCTAGTTCACCCAGCATCATTTTTTAAATAAGGAGTCTTTTCCCCACTAAATGTTTTTAATTTGCTTATCAAAGATCAAATGATGGTAAGTAGCTGGCTTCTTTTCTTGGTTCTCTATTCTGTTCCATACATCTACCTCTCTGTTTTTGTGCCAGTACCATGATGTGTTTCTCACTATCAATTTATAGTATACTCTGAGGTATGGTAGTGTGATTCCTCCTGATTTGTTTTTATTTGTGAGTAATGAGTAATGTCTTGGCTATTTGAGTTTTTTTCTGATTCTGTATAAAATGAAGTATTATTTTTTTGAGATCTTTAAAGTATGACAGTGGTACTTTAATAGGGATTGCATTAAAATTGTATATTGCTTTGGGTAGTTTGGACATTTTAACCATTTTGATTCTTCCCAGCCATGAGCATGGTATGCTTTTCAATTTGTTAACGTCTTCAGCTATTACTTTTCTTAGAGTTTCAGACTTTTCTTTATAGAGGTCTTTCAGGTCCTTTGTTAGGTAACCAAATATTTCATCTTCTTTGGCACTACTGTAAAAGGAATAGAGTCCATGACTGCTTCTTCAGCTTGATTATTGTTGGTATATCTAAAGGCTACAGATTTGTGAGTATTGATTTTGTAACCAGAGATTGCTGTATTCCTTGATCACTTCTAAGTGTTTTGAAGTTGAATCCTGGTGTTTTCCAGATATACAATCATATTATATGCGAAGAGATGCATGTTTGATCTCCTCTGTCCCTATATGGCTACTCTTGATCACCTTTTCTTGTATGATTGCAATGGCTATGACTTCCATTATAATATTAAAAAGCAGTGGAGACAATGTGCAACCTTGCCTGGTTCCTGATCTGAGTGGAAATGATTTCAATTTAACTCCATTCAATATGTGTTTGCAGTGGGTATGCTGTAGATGGCCTCTATCAGTTTAAGAAATGTCCCTTCTATACCAATTTTCTTAAGTATTCTGATCATGAAGGGATGCTGGATATTATCCAAAGCTTTTTCTTCATCAATTGAGAGAATCATATGGTCTTTACTTTTTATTTTGTTTGTTTGATGAATTGTATTTATAAATTTATGTATATTGAACCAGCCTTGAGACCCTGGCATAAAACCCACTTGTTCATGGTATATAATTTGTTTGATGTGTTGCTGGATTCTGCTTGCTAAGATCTTGAATATTTTTTGCATCAATATTAGGTAGAGATATTGGTACATAATTTTCTTTTCTTAATGAGTCTTTTTTTGGTTTGGGGATGAAGGTGAGCTTTACTTCATATAATCTGTTGGACAGTATTCCTTCTTTTTCTATATTTTGGAAAAGGTTAAGTAATATAGGTACTTGTTCCTTTTTAAAGGTTTGATAGAATTCTGATGTGAACCCATCTAGTGCCAGTCAGTCCTTATAGGGGAGATTTTGTATATTTGCTGCTATTTCAGAGCTTGATATAGGGCTGTTCAACATTTATACTTCCTGGCTAAGTCTAGGAAAGTATTGGTTTATTTACTTCAGATTTTCATATTTCTTAGGATAGAGTTTCTTAAAATATTCATTAGGGTTTTTTGAATTTCTGAGGAATTTGTTGTTATTTTGTCTTTCTCATTTCTGTTTGATGAAATTAGATATTTTAGTCTTTTAATCCTGGTTAGGTTTACCAAATGTTTTTCTATTTTATTGACATGTTTAAGAAACCAATTTTTTGATTTATTTATTGGTTTTATAATCCTTTTGTTTTCAATTTCATTTAATTCTGCTTTAATTTTGTTTATTTCTTTTCTTCTCTTGGGTTTGGGATTGGAATGTTCTTCCTTTTCCAGTTGCTTGAGATGTACTATTATGTTCTTAACTTCCTCTCTTTCCATTCTCTTGAGGAAGGCTTTCAATGTTATAAATTTCCCTCTGAGGATTGTCTTTGTGGTATCCCAGAGGTTCTGGTAATTCATGTCTTCATTATCGCTTTCTTCTAAAAATTTTGTAATTTTCTTTTTAATCTCATATATGACCCAGGTATCATTCACCATAAGGTTATTTGTTTCCATGTTTTTGTATGAGAATGCAAATACAAATTGTTACTGAATTCAACCTGTATTCCATGATGGTCCAAGAAGATGGAAGGAATAATTTCCTTTTTTTCTTTTTTTAAAATTTTTAGATACAGAGTTTCACTTTGTCATCCTTGGTAGAATGCCATGGCATCTCAGCTCACAGCAACATCCAGCTCCTGGGCTTAGGCAATTCTCTTTCTTCAGTCTCCTGAGTAGCTGAGACCAGAGACACCCACCATAAGGCCTGGCTATTTTTTGTTGCAGTTTGGCTGGGGCCGGGTTTGAACCCAGTACACTCTCAGTATATGGGGCTGGCACCCTACTCACTGAGCTACAGGTGTCATCCTAGGAATGATTCCTATTTCTTTTAAATTTGCTGAGGTTATACTTGTAACCTGAGATGTGATCAATTTTGGAGGATGTTCTATGGGCTGATGAGAAGAATGTGTATTCAGTTTTGTAAGTATAAAATGTTCTGAAAATGTCTGTTAAATCGAATTGTTGAATGGTTAAGTTTAAGTCTAAAATTTCTTTGCTTCTTTTCTTTTCTTTTCTTTCTTTTTTTTTTTTTTTTGGAAGAGACAGAGTCTCATTTTATCGCCCTTGGTAGAGTGCTGTGGTGTCACACAGCTCACAGCAACCTCCAACTCCTGCATTTAGGTAATATTTTTGCCTCAGCCTCTCGAGTAGATGAGAATACAGTTACCTACCACAACACCTGGCTATTTTTTGTTATTGGTGCAATTTGGCTGGGGACAGGTTTGAACCTCCCACCCTCATGTTTTGGGTCAGTATCCTATCCAGTGAGCCACAGGCTCTGCCCTTTTTAGTTTCTTATTGGAGGAACTATCTAACACTGCGAAAGTGGTGTTATAATCTCCAACTATTATGGTACTGTAGGAAATCAAGTTGCTCATGTCTGTTAAAGTCTCTCGTATAAATTGAGGCACATTCTATTTGGGTGCATAAATGTTAATAATTGAAATCTCATCATGTTGAGTGTTACGCTTACCAAATATGAAGTAATCAAACTTACTTTTCTTTACTTTTGTTGGTTTGAAGCCTATTGTATCTGTGAATAAAATTGCAACACCTGCTTTATTTTGATTTCCATTCGCTTGAATTATAAATGACCATCCTTTCATGCTGAGTCTATATTTATTTTTTAAGGCAAGATGAGATTCTTATATGCAGAAGGTATATGGCCTGAGTTTTTGTATCTATTCAGCCAATCTGTGCCTCCTTAGAGGACAATTTAAGACTTTCACAATAATTGAGAATATTGATAAGCCTCGTAGTATTTTAGGTATTGATTTTTTCAAAAGTCTGTGAACATTTTTAATCCTTCCACCTCTGAAGAAGTTGGAATTTGATCAAAAGTTTCTGAGTCACTTTACTTTGGTTGTAGAGGATTATACTGGTTATTATGGAAGATAGGTTTGAGAATATCCTGGAGAGCTAGTTTAGTTATGGCAATTTTCTTCAACATGTGAATGTCATTAATTTATTTAATTTCTCCATCATAAATGAAACTCAGTTTAGCTAGATACAGGATCCTGGGTTGAAAGTTATTTTGTTTTAGGTGGTTCAAGGTCAATTACCACCCTCTTCTAGCTTCAGAATTTTCAATCATTCTAATATTCTTTCCCTTGTAGATTACGCTTTTCTTATGTCTGGTTGCTTGCAGAATTTTCTCCTTCTTATTAACTTTGGCAAGGTTAATTATAATGTGTGTGGGAGATGCATTATTTGGGTTGAGTCATGCTGGGGTTTTGATACTGTATGTTATCTGGATTTCCAAACCTCTTTCCATGTTTGGGAAGTTTTCCTCAATTATCTCTTGAAGTAGAGCATCCGGGCCTTTCCAAGCAACCTTGTAGGCTTCAGGAGTTTCTATAAGGTGAATATTAATTTTCTACAAATTGCATCAGAGCTCTCTGAGAGAATAATACATTTTAGCACTCCACTTCTCCTCCTCCTTTAGCATTTGGGAGCATTCAAAAGCTTTATCTTCAAAATAAGAAATCCTTTCTTCTGCCTGCTCACTTCTGCTACTGAGTAGTTATACTGTATTTCTCAGATTTTTGAGGTCTCCAAGTACTTATCTCAACGTGTCAAAATCTTTGGTGATATTGTCTTTGAATTCATTGAATTCCTGAGAAAATTTGTGAAATGCTCCTTGAATTTCTAATTTCAAATTTTTACCTCCATTCTGTTAATCTTATCAGGAATCCAAATTCTGAATTTTATTTCTGGACTCTCAGCCATTTTTTTATGAGTGGATCTTCTGGTGTGTCTGCCTTGTTGTTCCTTGTGGGAGTTGATCTACTCTGATTATTAATATTGCTGGAGTTTTTCCACTGATTCTGCCCTATGATTATTTTTCACCAATTGGCTAAATGAACAGATAAGGTAAAATTGCATTGGGAGCTCCCAGAGTAGTAATTCACAAGTCCTTTGCCCAAGATCTGGGACTTGTGACTATAGCCTTTCCCATATGGATCTGCAAAGGACCTGTATGGCCTGAGACACTAAAGACCTGCTTGGTGTGGTGGGGCTAAGTGGCTCTGCCTTGTTGTCATCTTATCTCTGTCTAATACTAGTGAATCAGTATGTCTTGGTTGAAGTCTGAGCTGTGGAAAAATACTAGCAATTAAGACATCCTGCCCACCATGGGCAACAACTGGAAAAGGAAAATCAAACTTCCCCACAACAACATAACCAGGGTAACAACTTGAATGGTCCTCAGGTAATTGGTCCAGGTCAAGAGTTCCAAATCAATTGTACCAGTCAGCACCCAGTCTCAAGCAGGAGAGTCCAAAAGGCCTCCAGCAACTAGATGGCATGCGTCTGCTGACAGGAGTATGACTCGCTCTGGTGCTCTGTGGAGTCAGAAGGGCCCACACAAGAAATGAATTACATCAGGAATTCATGATACCTCTTTCCCCACCTTGCACCTCTGAGATTTGCAGTCACTGATTACCCTGCAGAGCTGTAACCCAGTTCCCTCAAATGAGCAGATGCTCCAGTGATTTGCTACTGTCGAGTCACAGGGAAATGTGTTTCCTCAGCCAGGCAGCCCCACTCTGCCACCATCCAGTAGGGGGAGCTGAAACCTAACTACCTGGGATGCTTAATGCAAGCTGGGGAGTTTCACTCATTTCCAGCCTTGCCCCAGATTGATGTTGTGGCCACTTATCTTCTCACAGAATTTGCATTTCTTTCCTGGCTATATTCCCCTGTGGGCCAGTTGCTGTTTGAGTTCACAGAAATTGCAAGTCATCCCCACTCTATGCTGCTGCCACTGTGCCAATTCTCATCGAACTGGCACATCAGGCTCCACTGCACTTTATCTTAGGACAGGTATGGTTAGAACTCACAAACAGCTGTCAGTTCTTTCTCCTCCCTGGGCTGGTGCTGCTGCCATGCCTGATTTTGTCCCAGCTATGCACCACTGAAGGCCAGTTGCATCTTGGGCTCAAAAAAGCAGCAATTCTGACTCAGCCCTGCCCTGGGAGTAGGCCACCTCTGTGCACATGGATTTTCTTCTCCATCCCTGCAGTGCTTCACCCCAGCAGGTACAGCTCCAGGCATACCCTTTGCTCATGAGACTTTTGTTTTTGTTACATATCTGTTCCACCAGTGGCTGTCATTGGAGGAGAGGCCCAGCTCCCTCTGTTTGCTAAGAGAGAGGGAAGGTCTCTCCAATATATCCCCGGGGTGTGAGCCATGTTGTTCCCACCAATGCAATGGCTATACTGTGCCATAGGGCACCACTTCTCCCTCTCATGTATAGTTCACTTGCTCCCTAGACCCCACTCCACACCCATTCCACAGAGCCAGCAGAGACCTGGAACAGCCCAAGCCCCATCCACATCTCTTGGTAAAATTCCCAAGAGCCTGGACTTCATGGGGGACAGGCTTCCAGACCTTGGGGTGAGAGTTGAGGGGAGTGCTTGGAGATCAGAATTACGGGTAGAGACTATGTGCAGTTTTAAGCATAGTGAGAGTGTGCCATGGCAAATTAGTGTGTCCTCTCTAGGGAAGGAGTTCTGTTGTTTAGAGGGGCTCTTGTGGGATAAAATAGGAGATCTGAACTCCTTTTTCTTATTTGTAGAAAGTATAATGTAAGCCCGTCTCATGGGGGGGGGACTTCTGTCCACTTGGTGATAGATTTTGGACATATTGTCTGTTTCTTTGGGGGTCACAGTTCATCTAAGCAAGGGAGATGTAAGCTCTTCAACCTTCTCTCTTGGCTAACCTCCAAACTATCAGCTTACTTGCTAAGCTACTGTCCTTTAACTCTCCTTCTGGATGGGAGTCTCTGGGATAAGCTGGCTTCAGTCAGCCATCTTGCCTCTTTCCCCCTTGTTCTCTTATCATAATGATTGTAAGGTTCATTCTTATAGTAACATAAATGTGCACTTCACTCCTTTTGATTGTTTTAAATTATTAATCCTGTGAATATAGGATGTTATATGTATCCAATCATCTGTAATCCCATTAGTAGTCCTAAAGATGTTCCCTTCTCACTTAAGATTTTTAAAGAATTTATCAACAAGATATGTTACCTCTGTCAAAACCCTTTTCTGTGTCTTATGAGATCTTCATGCAGTTTTTCTTATTGATTATATTCATGCAGTGTGTTCTATTAGTTAATTTACCCATAATGGGATCAAGTAGCAATCCTCGTAATAAATCCCATTTGGGATACATGTATACAATATTTTGTATGCTTTCAGACTTTTCCTGAACCTATGAAATATATCTCTTATATATTTGATACTATACTTCCCCTTTTTTGCAGAAACATACATTGGTTGGGTGGTACCTGTGGCTCAGGGGGTAGGGTTCCATCCCCATATACTGAAGGTGGCAGGTTCAAACTCAGCCCCAACCAAACTGCAACAAAAATTTCAGGAATTGTGGCAGATGCCTGTAGTCTCAGCTAATTGAGAGACTGAGGTAAAGGAATGGCCTAAGCCCAGGAGTTGGAGGTTTCTCTGAGCTGCATGATGCCTCTGCACTCTACAGAGGGCAGTCATGTGAGACTCTGTGTCTTTAAAAAAATACATAAATGCCATCATAACACAAGGAAATTCAAGCTTTTGACCTCAAGTGATTCTCCAGACCTTATCCTTCTCAGCAGCCAAGACGATAGGCCAGGCATTCTCAAACTACAGCCTGCAGGCCACACGTGCCCCACCTAGGACACTTATCCAGCCTGCTAGGTGTTTTTGCTGCCACTGCCTGTCCATCTTAGCACCTGACTCATCCAGGGGCCCACAGTCTGGCTCTTGAATGGTCTGAGGGACAGTGAACTTGCCCTCTGTTTAAAAAGCTTGAGGACCCTTGGTAGGTCCACGGTAACACTGCTGGGGAAATTTTGCACTTATTTCTTGGACAAGTGGGGTCTTACTATGTTGCTCAGTCTTGTCTGAAACACCTTATCTTCCAGTGATCTTTCTGCCCCAGCCTTTGAAATTGTTGGGATTATAGGTGTGAGCTATGGTACTCATTCATGTTTATGTTTTGGTGTAGGTTTTTCTCTATTTGCCTCATAGATAAAAGCCCCAAAATAAAAAAAAAAATTCAGGTATAATTCACACACCCTACAATTCACCCATTTCAAGTAGAGTTCAAGACTACACATTTAGGAATAACTTGTATAGTTTGTTTGTGTGTTATAAGAGAAGTTTCCCTTAAAGTGTAGAACACAGAAAAAGAAGAAAGAAAGTGATGAAGGAAAGAAAAGAATAGAGAGGGCATGAAAATGAGAGAGAATTTGAGGAAGGAAGGATAAAGTGAGTGAGTGATGAAGGGAGAGAGGAAGGGAGGGAAATAAAGAAAAAGAAAATTACCAAACTTGGTGGCTTACACCTATCATCTTAGTCCTCTGGAAAGCTGAGATGAGTGGAGTTCTTGAACCAGGGGTTGCTGAGAACAGATGGAGCAAGTGTCAGATCCTGTCTCTACTGAAAAGTGAAAAAAATATCTAGGCATTGTGATAGGCACCTGTGGTACTAGCCACATGGGAGTCTCAGGAAGCAGCATTGCCTGAATCTTGGAATTAGAGGTTGCTATGATCTAGCCTGAGGCCACTAAAGACTCGCCTCGGCCACATACAGAAACACTATTGCCAAATCACCATACACACACATACCCAGACAAACCAAGAAACCAACCAACAAACATTTTAATCATCTAAGAAGACCAATATTACATTGATGGTTCAAAGAAGATTGACATGTTTAAGACCTGTGAAGGTATGACCAAATTGAGGCTACAGCCAGGCCTAGTAAATTTGTAATTCCCCTCAAATGTTTTGGTGTAAGTGTCAATGAAGATCCTTGAAATAGCATCCCAGCAGTAGTGCCTGTGGTTCCAAACATGGGACACCACCCCACATAACAATGCTGGTGCTTTCAAACTCAGACCTGGCCAAACAGCAACAAAAAATAGTTGAGATTGAGGGTGGTGCCTGTGGCTCAAAGGAGTAAGGTACAAGCTGCATATGCTGGAGGTGGCAGGTTCAAACCCAGCCCCAGCCAAAAACTGCAAAAAAAAAAAATGTTAGGATTTGTTGCAGGTAACTATAGTCCCGGCTACCTTGGAGGCATAGGCAAAAGAATCACCAAACCCAGGAGTTGGAGGTTTCTATGAGCTCTGATGTCATGGAACTGTACCAAGGGTGACAAAGTGAACCTCTGTCTCACAGAAAAAAAAAAAAAGGGCTTGGTTCCTGTGGCTAAAGTGGATAAGGTGCCAGCCACATTCACCTGAGCTGACAGATCTGAATCCACACCAGGTCCACCAAATGAAAATGATGGCTGCAACCAAAAAATAGACAGGTATTATGGTGCAAGTCTATAGTCCAAACTACTTGGGAAGTGGAAGCAGGAGAGTTGCTTGAGCCCAGGAGTTGGAGATTGCTGTGAGCTGTGATGCCACAGCAATCTACCCAGGGGGACAGCTTGAGGCTCCTGTCTCAAAAAAAAGAAAAGAAACCCCTGTCAGAAACTAAATGCTGGGGATGAGGTGGGGAATGGAGAGAAGTGGTATCATGGTTAATGTAATCTTTGGGGGAATTAATGACTTAAATCTGTATAGCTCTTTACATTTGTAAAGAAGCTCTTTTAGCTTTTTCCAAGAGTGGAGTTAAAGACATTTTTGTGGCTGGTCATGGTGGCTCATGCCTATAATCCCAGCCCTCTGGGAGGCCGAGATCGGTGGATTGTCTGAGCTCAGGAGTTCAAGGATAGCCTGAGGAAGAGTGAGACCCCATCTCTACTAAAAATAGAAAAACTAGCTAGGTGTGGTGGTGAGTGCCTATAGTCTCAGCTACTTGGGAGGCTGAGGCAGGAGGATCGCTTGCACCCAGCAGTTTCAGGTTGCTGTGTGTTGTGACACCACAGTACTCTACCCAGGGTGACAGAGTGAGACTGTGTCTCAAAAAAAAAGAATAAAGAAGCACGAGTCCTACAGAGGCTTTGTGTTTCTGTAGCTAATCCTAATGATCATTCCAGACAGTATTATCTCTGCTTTATGAAGGAAGACACAACTTGCCTGAGGTCACTGGGCTAGTATATGGCAGAGCCGTTGTTCCAGAAGGTGGTTTTGAATCACAAATCTAATGCTTTTTCTGCAAAAGCTCTACTTCAGATGGGGCAAGGTGTAGGTAGCAGCCCTGGAGACTTTGTTGGGCAAAAGAATGACTTGTGGAGCTCAGCTGTTCACGTTCCTTGGTCTGATCTCTAAAGGCTAGGCCTAGGAATCTGCTTTTTTGACTTGCACTCCGGTAGATTTGATACAGGAACCACACTCTGTGAGACACTTGTTATGAGATCAGAGTTTGTTCATCTGGTCACACGTCGTCAGTGCTTAGCATTCAGCACAGGTTTGGAGTCTTGATGACTAATAAGTTGTTCAAGAGACAAATTTAACTGAATGCTCTGGTAGAATTATCTTTGTTGAAATCTTCTATGAAAAAACACACAAAAATAAAGGCTTAGTCACTCTGCCCTAGACACCTCAATATACAGCTAATGGGTGATCAGGAATTGCACTGACTCATTCATTCTTTGTTCATCATTTTGCATGCCTTGATGACTACCTATGTCCTGAAGGTCCTATAGCACAAAGTCTGGGAAAGCCCCTTCCTGCCCTAATATCCCTGTCTGCAGATGAGATAGTACCCAGTAGTGACAGCAGGAGAGAAAGCAGTGAATTCTCTAAATCACACAGATCCTGTCCTGTGGGAATTCAGAAGGAGAGAGGGACCCAAGAGGCCTTCACAGAGGAGGCAGATGCCTGGAAGCTGTGAAGGATGGAGGAGAGGGGCAGTGGCGCAGAGGTTGGGAAGTGAAGGCTGTGATAGAGCCCCAAGCAGACTTGGCTGAAGCTGAGTGTGGGTGGTGGGGACTGTGAGGCTGGGAAGGCTGGGGGCAGTGCGTTGTGTAAGAATCTGCACAAGAATGTGTGCTGGGAACTGTGGGAAGACACAGACACTTGCAGCGTTGTATATGAGGATTTCATTCCCACTTCAGCTCTGTGAACTTGAAAGGAGTAATGGATGTGGGAAATGTGCAGGTTATGTGTACACAGGAAATCACTGCAGGGAGCAGAGTTAGAACAAGAGTTGCTCTAAGAAGTGCCATGTTAGAGTTTTCACTGCCTTGTGGGTTTGGACACCCTGTGGGCATCCTTCACAGTGCCCAGCAGACTGGCATTTGACTTTTTCTCTTGAAATGTTCAGCACATTAATAGAGTTTTTCCTTAGCTCAGACACCGGGAGCAAAGGAATGAGCACCAACCCATCAATTATGGTGGGTCACACATGCCGCGGGTGGACTCGGAAATGCTTCCCACAGAAGGAAGCTGCCTTTTTCCTGTTGACTGTGTTTAAATGGCATTAATAAACACACGTGCTGCTTTTTAAATGGGTCAGTAATGTCTCTTTTTTTTTTTGCAGTTTTGGCCGGGGCTGGGTTTGAACCTGCCACCTCTGGCATATGGGGCCGGCGCCCCACTCCTTTGAGCCACAGGTGCTACCCAGTAATGTCTCTTAATGGAACGTGTGTTACTGCAGGACCCCTTGCTGTAAAGAAAAAGAACCCCTTGCTTTGTG
This sequence comes from Galagoides demidoff, assembly GCA_963574575.1. Lineage (NCBI taxonomy): Eukaryota > Metazoa > Chordata > Mammalia > Primates > Galagidae > Galagoides > Galagoides demidoff. Next base: position 14,535 of record CAUYQV010027334.1, on the reverse strand, counting down.
AGGCTGTTGGTGAGACCTTCCCACCACCTCTTTCCCACTCTTGTCTTTTGGGCCCCCAGGGTTCTTAGGACTCTGAAGGAAGGCTGGTCTGCAGACAGTCCTTCAGGGCCTCCTTGCTTTATAAGGACTTCATTTTGTGTCCTAATCTACCTCCAGGCCTCCCCTCTCCTTTGGGGTGGGAAATAGAGTTCACTGTGTGTAAGTAGCATCTGAACCTCTACTCTGAGAACCCTATATGGTGGGATTTTTGTGTTTTTATTTCTGTTTTGTTTCCTTTAATTTTGTGGAGAATTTGGTTTTGACTTTGTTAGCCTCTCAAGTTATGGGAAAGCTTTATTGCACCCTCACTAGGGCTAGATGGGAGAGGGGAACCTGTGCTTTTGAGGCTGCAACAGGGGACACCAAGTGACACGTCCAGGCTGCTGTTGACAACCCTCCAGCCACCCACCTGCAGCCACCATCTTCTCCTTGGAAGCTCCCTAGAGTAGTGGTTCTCAACCTGTGGGTTGCGACCCACAGGAACTGTATTAAAGGGTTGCAGCATTAGGAAGGTTGAGAACCACTGCCCTACAGAAATGGGAGGTTTTTGTTTGTTTCTTTTTTTTTTTTTTTTGATACAGAGTCTCACTATGTCACCCTCTGTAGAGTGCAGTGGTGTCGCAGCTCACAGCAACCTCAAACTCTTGGGCTTAAGCTATTCTCTTGCCTTAGCCTCCCAAGTAGTTGGGACTATAGGCACCTGCACCATGCTCAGCTATTTTGTTGTTGTTGTTGCAGTCGTTTAGCTGGCCGGGTTCAAACCTGCCACCTTCAGTGTATGTGGCTGGCACTGTAACCACTGTGCTACAGGCACTGAGCCAGGAGGTTTTCTTTTTTTTTTTTTTTTTTGAGACGGAGCCTCAAGCTATCCCCCGGGGTAGAGTGCAGTGGCATCACAGCTCATAGCAACCTCCAACTCCTGGGCTCACGCGAGTCTCCTGCCTCCGCCTCCCAAGTAGCTGGGACCACAGGTGCCTGCCACAACGCCTGGCCATTTTTTGGTTGCAGCCATCGTTGTTTGGCGGGCCCGGGCTGGGGATTCGAACCTGCCACCTTAGGTGTACGTGGCTGGCGCCTTAGCCGATTGAGCCACAGGCGCCGAGCCAGGAGGTTTTCTTGATTGAGGGGTAATTCCCCTGTCTCTAAGGGCTCACTGCATTGCACCATGCTTTCTCCCTTATAATCTATAAAATTCAGAGGAGAAGGAGCAGAATAATATGGGGAAAAGGAATTAGGCAAGAGGGTCTCTTTTCCCCACAAGTAGATCCCCTAGCACATTTCTTTGGAGGAGGGAAGGGCTCTGCCTAAGAAGCTACCAGGGTTTTTACTGGAGACTGTTCATAGTAGACCAAGAAGGTCCCCCAATGGGTCCAAACTACACAACAACAATAGACTTAAAATGTTGGCAAGTCGTAGGACCAAGTGAGATCATGTAAAAAGGGAAGGGGCTTTTGGAAATTCACTTTATATTTCCCATCCTTCACTACAGGCACCTGACATCATCTAATATGATTAAGAACCAAGTGAGAATGATTCGCTGCTAATCCTGTCCTTTTTTTCAGGTGGAAAAATAAAGGATTACATGGAATTATACTCATTACAGTGAAGCATAATGTGGTTGCCTGTGGGGAACAAGAAGGAAGGTCATAGTGGTGAGGTGATGGTAGAGGGGGTGCTTGCCTACTTAGACGACTATCCCTGACCCCTGGCCCCTGACCCAGGAATGAAGGGTAAAGTCACCCAGTTGGTTCTTGGCCTGCCACAGAGGTATTCTTGGTCCTGGTGGCAGCAGGCATGCTGCAGAAGGTGCCCATTCTCTTGACTCTCCAGAGGCATGGTGAAAGAGTCCATTTCCCTCCAAGGAGCACTTAAGGGCTGGGAAGATGGTGTTCCGCAGGGCTCTGGCCTGGCACGGGCCTCCTTCCACAGTGGCAGGGCAGAGGAGCGAGTAGCACACTACATGCCACCTGGAAGCCACAGTCTCTAGAGGACAGAGTCTAGCGCTTCAGTGAACAGACTGAGTACTAGTGCTAGTCTCAGTTCAGGTGACCTCTGGACCTGCCTTTGTCATGAAACAGGCTTTACATTTACCTCTGGCCGGTGCACAGAGTAAGTCAAGCAGGTGGTGTGGAAACTGTAAAGCACTGTGCTCCTGGTGACAGTATAGCCAAATCACCTGCACAGATGATTACTCCTGTTATGATCATGGACACATCTAGCCTCTGAGGGAAAAGTAAGGATAATAACCAATCACATAGGGTTAATACACATGAGCCAGTGAACAGTGTATTCGCTGTAGAAGGGGCTGTGAGGCTGTTGAGATGGGGTTAGGTAGAATCTAGGAAAACTGTCACTCAAAAGCAACAGGCGGCTCGGCGCCTGTGGCTCAATCGGCTAAAGCGCCAGCCACGTACACCTATGGTGGTGGGTTCGTATCCCCAGCCTGGGCCCGCCAAAAAACAATGATGGCTGCAACCAAAAAATGGCCAGGCATTGTGGTTGTGGTGGGCGCCTGTGGTCCCAGCTACTTGGGAGGCAGACGCAGGAGACTCGCTTGAGCCCAGGAGTTGGAGGTTGCTGTGAGCTGTGATACCATAGCACTCTACCCAGGGGGATAGCTTGAGGCTCCGTCTCAAAAAAAAAAAAAAAGCAACAGGCAATTTTCTTCCATGTGGAGAATTCATCTTGGTTTTGGAAATGTTCCCAACTTGGACTGTCAATAATGCAAATGTAAAAAGCAAAACCGCCTTCTCCCCTTTGGGCATCAGGGGTGCCAGCCATGTACTTGTGGGGGAGGCGAGCTGGCCCCATCCACATGGAGATAGAAGGCAGAAGCTGTGGTTCACAGCTTGTGAATATTTTTCACACTATTTTGACTGTGACCCACAGGAAGACATATATATTCCACACCATAAGGACTTATACAGGCACACTCATATTTGAAACAAGTTTCAGGAAATAATATCTATCCTTATTTCCTTAAGCACACTGTATGTGATATATTCTACTTTTTTTAAAAAAAATAAATACATGCTTGTTGTAACCCAGTAAATGAATGTCATGATTCTAAGAAGCTGTGTGGTAAGGGTCTTCCACAACGGGGGGACCTGGTCCCAGCCCTGACTGTCCTCTCTGGATGGCTCTAAAGCCTCAGGACTGTGCTATCAGAAGTTGCAGTTGTGCTGTGTCTACGGGGTTTGAGGTGGGGCTCCCTGCACTGGAGACAATCAGAGCCAGAGCCCCTTCACTAAAGCGAGAGTGGCAGCTGTGACAGGCCACAGAGGGCAGGTGCCTGGCATCTCAGCCTCTCCAGCAGCACACAGTAGGCTCTCAGGAAAGATTTGACAAATCAAGAATGGGAGAGAGCCCTGGACTGGGCCAGCTGTAGGCTCTGCTTTGTGACTGAGGGCCTCATTTATTCCGCTTGCACGATGAAGACCCCTGTCTCTGGGTGATCCCTCCACAGAAAAGACAGCCCCAGCCACAAAACTTAGAGCTCCCTTTGGGGAGTGGAGACACTCACCTCTGGAGAGTCTGGCCTCTTCTCCAGGCCAGATGCAATTCAGGGGGCTCCTGCAAGGTTCTGGAAGCTGTCCTTCCCTCTGTACCTCACCCTAAAGCATGCTCTCAGGATGCCAGACAACTTCATAAACATGCTGTCACCTAATGGAGGCTGCTCTGTGAAGTGTTGGAGAGCCATGGTAGGGGAGAGAGAGGATAACTTAAGCTTTTAAAATCTCCAATCATGGCTGAGAGCCTATAGCTCAGCGGCTAGGGTGCCAGCCACATATACTGGGGCTGGCAGGTTTGAACCTGGCCTGGGCCTGCCAAAGAATAATGACAACAACAACAAAAATAAATAAATAAAATCTCCAATCATGACTGGAACAGGGTGACAGCTCCAAATACCCATCTGCCCCTTCTGTAGAAAATCATCAAGGCTGGTTTGTCCATTCAGTCAACGAATAAGAATAGAGCTATTAAGTGGCACACATAGTGCTGGACATGGGCTACATAGATGTCCTAAAGCAAGGTCCCTTCCCTTCTGGAGCTTTTGGTCTTAGTGGGGGACAGTTAATAAGTCAATGAGATCATACCAGTATTGACAAGTGCGCTACGGGAATAAGATGGGGTAACAGGATAGAAAGTGAGTGGGGCTGAGGGCTGCTTTTGGTGGGTGATTATAAGAACAGGCCTCTTTGAGGAAATGGCATTTGAGTTGGAATTGATGAAAAGGTACAAAGATCCATGCTTCCCAAATGACAGTCTGAGAGCAAAATAGATTCCCAGTCCTAGTCTAATGAATGAAAATTACAGGGCCAGGCCTCAGGGATTGGCCTCTTTTCTTCCAAATGATACCCATGCACAGTGAAACTGGAGACCTTCTCTGGGACTCTGAGTTTTAGAGAGGATCACACTTGGTGAACTTTAGGGTCCCTTCCAACTCCCAGGGCCTTGGTTCAGGGAGGGTAGCTTCTCTTTTGCTGTGAAGGCCAGGGGTAGGGAGAGCAGCAGGACTACTTGCAGTCAGATTTTGGGAGTGCACACATCAACTCACACACACGTGGAACTCACCTAGGCCTCTGCCTTCCTATGGCTGTCATGAATTCTGCAGCTGACCTCCTCCAGGAGGCCTTTCCTCATCCCTGCTCCCATGCGCTCTCTCTTTTCAATTTCATATATTGTGAGGATCACTGTTAGAGCAGCCTGCATTAGGTCTATTTTTTGCTTTGAGAATGGCTCCAAACAGTTGGTGTAGGCAACTTCCCAGGCATTTGTTATGACCCTAAGCCTTGGTTGCTTGTGTCTCCCCACCCCCACTCCATCCACCATGGGTGTGGGACAGAGTTCTTCATGCTGTGGGCATTGGAGACCTGCTTGGAAACTGACTCCCTGGGAGTGTGGGGTTTTAAACCTGCAGCAGGAACAACCACTTAATCACAGCAGATGCCAGCAACCATGGTCAGACAAATTGTTTCCTCAAACCTGTGGGGGCGGGGCAGGGCTCTCTTAGGGAGCAAGAAGGCATCTGCCTCCCAGGACATCCTAGCACCAGATAAATCAAGAAACCTGTTGTGCTTACCTGTGAATATTCTTTATTCCCTCTTTTTCCTGTGCTATGGTTCCCCACTTCTCAGGGTTCCATTTCCCCATTTATTAAATAGGGGGAATCTGGCCAGTGGGGTGGCTCAGGCCTTAATCTCATTGCCAGCACTTCAGGAGGCTGAGGCTGGAGGATCTCTTGAGATCAGGAGTTCCAGGCTAGCCTGGGCAACATAGCAAGACCTCTGTCTCTTAAAAAGGTTTAAAAAATTAGCTGGGTGGGGTGGTGTGCGCCTATAGAGCCCAGCTCTCCAGAGGCTAGGGCAGGAGGATCCCTTAAGCCTAGGAGTTGGGAGGTTGCAGTGAGCTATGATCATGCCACTGCATTCCAACCTCGGTGACAGAACTAGACCTTGTCTTTAAAAAAGAAAAAAAAAAGCCAATTAGGAAGAACCCTTCGAGATTTCTTTGAGAGGAGAAAAAGAGGGATTTTTGCCTTAAAAGGAGCCCTTTCCCCTTCTCCTTTTCATTTCCTCGCGTCTCACTGCTTCCCAGCGATTGTTTCTCCAGCTGGGCAGCCACACGCTGCGGTCCTGAGGACTCCGGGAATGTCTCCCAGGCCAGTGAGTGGCTGGAGAGGACAGTCCAGTGGGGTCACTATGTCAGGGGAAGAGGAGGAGGAGGAAGGGGTGGCGGCAAGGTCGCAGTCCAAGGCTTCGTGCTTGCCCCAGCCAGCTCCCAGCGGACGCTTTATTAGCCGCGCCCGGCACCAGCGGGCGAGCCACGCCACGCGCCCCGCAACCCTCCGCGCCAGCTCTGCAGTCCATGCCCGTTGGGGCCGCGCACGCCCCGGCTGCTGCAGTGCAGACGCTGGGGGCCCCGCCAGCCGCCCCGCCAGCGAGAGGCAGCGGCCCCCATGCGGCGCACGTGGGGCCCGGTGGTCGCCAGGCGGGGGTGAGCTGGCACCATGGGGCAGGTGGACTGGAAGGGGCTCTGCCTGTCGCTGTTTGACTACAAAACAGAGAAGTATGTCGTTGCCAAGAACAAGAAGGTGGGCCTACTCTACAGGCTGGTGCAGCTCTTCATCCTGGCGTACCTGGTCATGTGAGTTCTCCGGGGACTTTGGGGGAGGAGGCGGAGGGGCGGATGCCTTCCACCTATGTCCTCCTGGGTCCTGGAATTTGCACGTGGTTTTCCCTGTGGTTGGGGGTCTGTGATGTTATTAGGGGAGGGGGTTTTTCTCGGGCCCTTGGCGTAAGGGTGGGGGTGAGGAAGAAGCTCACCGGCTCTGGCTCCGGAGGGCGTGCGATGTCGGCAGGGGCTCCTGGGTTCCTCCACTTAAGAGGCTTCCCACCAGCAGCTCCTCGCCCCAGGGGCAGAGCCAGTGTTAGGGCCACGGGAAGGGGGAAGGAGTGCAGGGGGCGGATGGCAGCTGTCTGTAGCCCTAGCAATCTCCCTGGGCCTTAGCCTGGCAGCTGACCCAGACGCCCGGCAAGTTATTTATAATCACTGGTGTCAGTGCCATACTAGGGGCTGGAGAAACTCATCAGCCTGGCATGTCCCTGAACTCCCTTCCTGTCAAGTCACCACCCACTGCCCCTGTGGCGGGCCTCTCTAGTATCTATCTGGGGGTCCTACCTAGAGGCCTTGACCCCTGCTCCTCGCCCAGCTGTCCCTTTCCTGGTCATCATACTACTTGGCAGGAGTTGGCACCACCAGCCCAGGCAGTGGCTGGTTGAGGTTGCTCAGCCAGGCATGTTCGGAGCCCTCACCCCTAGGGGGTGGTGAGTAGGTGGAGGGAGAAAGTAGTAGCACAGCACAACTGAAACACATCTTCCTTTTCCTTTGCACTCCTGGAGGCTACGCACTCAGCCTCCCTGAGCTGCATGGGTCAGCCTTTCCTCTTCTCCTCTTTCCCTTGGTGAGCGCCCACTCACCCTCCGGATCTAGGTTCTCAAATAACTCCCTCTCCTTTCCTCCCTGGCATTCCCACAGGGTAATTATAAGCTTATTTGGGGGATCATTTGCTTGATGTCTGCGTCTGACATCCTGCCAGTCTGGGGATGCTGTGAGGGTGGGGCCTGGCATCCCTTAACTGCTGAGGAAATAGATATGAAATGAATGAGTGAATGAAGTTGCTCCTTGAGTATTTGCCCGATTTTTCTGTCTGACTGACTTAAGGGTCACAGGCCTCTTAGAGTTCCTTGGAAGGTATGACAGCCCGAGGCTCCAGGGCTCTCAGCTGTGTCCTCAGAGATGAAGGAGGATACATCCTAGTTGGCACCTGCTATGCAGAGAGCCCTTACTAGCACTCTGGGAAGTGCAGGGCATTCTGCTCCACTCACTGCATGGCCTTAGGGGGCTTCCTGTTCTCTTAAGCTTCAGTTTCCCAAACTTTCCCCAGGTGTTAGCCTGGACAATCTCTAACATTAACAATATCAGCAGTATCAACAATAAGTTAATGAGTTGTGTTCATAAAGCTCTTCCTCTGTGCCTCTTCCCAGGCACTTGCTGGGCTGAGCAATTTACATGTGCCATCTCATTTAAAAAGATATCCTCTGTGTTTTGACATAATGTTAGACTTCCAAAAAAGTTACAAAAGTAATACAAAAAAGTATTGCATACCCTTCACCTACATTCTGCAGATGTTAACATTTGACCATTCTGTGTGGTCCTTTTCCCTTTCTGTGTGTGTACATGCAATTTTTCCTGAACTGTTGAAGAGTAGCTTGCAGACTTGATGCCTTTTCACACCCAATACTGCAGTGTGTGTTTCTTCAAAACAAGGAATCCTCTCTCTTGTTCTCTCTCTTTTTGGGGCTTGAACAATATAAACTTATTTCTCACAGTTCACGCCTTGAGTCAGAGGTCAGGGCACCAGCGTGGTAAGGTTCTGATAAGGGCTCTCTTCTTGCCTTGCAGGTGGGGAGAGCAGGAATTCTCTTATTTTCAACTAAATACAAGTATGAAAGTAGAAAATCAACACTACGGTATAATCTAACCTGTACACCTTTTGTAAATTGTCCCAATAATTACCCTTATAGCAAAAGAAAATCTGAAGGCATGCCTGGCATTCAGTCCCTGTGTCTTCTTCATCTCCCTTAATCTGCATTTGCTCCTGATTCTTTTTTTTTTGAGACAGAGTCTCACTTTACTATGTCACCCTTGGTAGAGGGCCCTGGCATCACAGCAACCTCAAACTCTTGGGCTTAAGCCATTCTCTTGCCTCAGCCTCTCAAGTAGCTGGGACTACGGGTGCCTGCCACAATGCCTGGCTATTTTTTTGTTGCAGTTGTCATTGTTTTTTAGCTGGCTCAGGCTGGGTTTGAACCCACCAGCCTCAGTGTATATGGCAGGTACTGTAACCACTGTGCTATGAGTGCTGAGCCTGCTCCTGATTCTTTCTTTGTATTTCACGACACTGATGTTTTTTGAATTTTTTCTTTTACCATTTTTTAATTAAGGTAAAATTCACATAGCATGTAACTCACCATTTTAACCATTTAAAATTACACAATTCAGTGCTTTTCAGTATATTCACAATATTGTACAACCACCATCAGTATCTAATTCCAGAATGTTTCCATCACCCCAGAAAGGAACCTGTATGTTACTCATCAGTCACACTTCTCCCCTACCCCTATTCCCTGGAAACTATACTACTAATCTACTTTCCATCTCTATGGGCTTGCCTGTTCGAGACATTGCAGATACATGAGTGGTCACTGCAGAAGTTTTGAGGCAGACTGCATTATGGTCCATTATTTCACTTCCAAGAAACACGGTGGACAGGGTCCCTTCTGAGTCACTCATGCAAGTTTCAACTTGCTTGGCTCATCGGTGTTGCTGGGAGGGCTTCTTTTGTTTCCATCTGTGCAGATTTTATGTTTCTTGAGTTTTGTGTATCTCAAAACTTCCATAATGACCCACGTTATCAGACCTTCGTTCCTTTGTGTGGCTGAATAATATCCCACTATTGGATATACCACATTGTTTTTATCCGTGCATCCATTGGTAGACATTTGCATTGTTTCCACTTTCTGGCTATTATGAATAATGATGCTAAGAACATTCATGTATGAGAGAGAGAGAGAGTATGTTTTCAATTCTGTTGGAAATTCTGCTTTTAGGAGTGGAATTTCTGGGTTATACGGCAACTTTATCTTTAATGATTTGAGGAACTGCCAAACTCTTTTCCATAGTGGCATTGTACACTCCTGTCAGCAATGCATGAGCGTCCTAATTTCTCCATATCCTTTTCAGCACACATTATGTAGGTTTTTTTTTTATAGCCACCCTAGTGAGAGTGAGGTGATATCTTATCATAGTTTGATTTGCCTATCCCTAATGACTAGTGGAGCTGAGTATCTTGATCATGTGTTTATTGACTGCTTATATAACTTTTTTGGAAAAATGTCTGTTCAAATCCTTTGCCCAATTTTAAATTGGGTTGTTTTTATGTTGTTAAATTGTAAGAGTTTTTTTTTTTTAATGTAATCTGGATACGAGACCTTTATCAGAGAAATTGTTTATAAATATGAGTTGTCTTTTCACTTTCTTGGTAGTGTCATTTGATGCACAAAAGTTTTTAATTCTGATGAAGGCCACATTATTTATTTATTTTTTCTTTTGTTGCTTGTGTTTTTGGTACCAAAGAATATAAGATTTGAACCTTTGTAGAATGCCCCTCGTTTTGGGTTTGTCCGAGATCACCTCAGGAATGGTTTCAGGTTACATACTGTTTCATTTAATCATCCCCACAACCCATGGTGAGAGGCAGTTATTTCTATGTTAAATATGGGAAATTGGCTTCCTGGGGTCTTGGCCAGTATGTGGCCGAGCTGGTCTTGGACCAGGCTTGCCCAACATCAGGCCTTGGTTCCTGAGCTCTATGGTCTTAGGCTCTTCCTATCCTGACCTCTAGGGTTGCTTGTCACTTCTGCTGCTTGTAGGTCGGGGTTTCAGGTAGCAGTAGCACTTCTGTGTACCCTGCCTAGAAGCTGGTGGGGTAGGTGGAGCGTTGAGCCTGCCCCATCCCATCTAGCAGTTGCTCTGTCTCCTACCCGACTCTGGGCTGGGGACACTTCTTTGTAGGTAGGAATGTGGCTAATGCTCCCCTGCTGGCTCCTTCTGCAGATGGGTGTTTGTGATAAAGAAGGGTTACCAAGATGTGGACACCTCCCTGCAGAGTGCTGTTGTCACCAAAGTCAAGGGCGTGGCCTTTACTAACAGCTCGGAGCTTGGGGAGCGGCTCTGGGATGTTGCCGACTACGTCATACCATCTCAGGTTGAGACCCTACCTGGCACTGGGGCCCTGGCTGGCAGGGTCTGGCGTTGGGTGGGACATGTGGGAAGCTGCTCAGACACCCAGGGACCTCCATCCATCATCTCCCTTGGCCTAGGACAGCTGTTAGGGCTTACAGATGGCCACTCTGTCCAGATCCTACTTCCCAGCCAAATCCTTGCCCTCTTTGACTGTGTCTTGCATCACCACTCTATTCCTAATAATCTAAGTCCAAATGGGGCTCAGAGAAGGTGGGGTCATTGTGAGTCAGGTGGCCTGGCATAGAGAACTCCCTTATATGTCATTGTCCCTGGGAATAGCTCCCCATCCCGTTCACAGTTGGCTGGGACCAGGGAAGCTCCATCACTGCTTCCTTCAGACTCAGCTTGGATCCCAGGACTGAAGTCAGGAGAGTGATCTGTGTAAGGGGGGCAGTTGGGGTTTGTGGGCCTGGAAGAGACCTAACAGAGGATCTGCCTGGGGACCCTGAGTTCGGTAAGCAGATGGGTGGAGTCCACCAATTTTATGGCCCCTTTGTCCTCAACACTTAGACAGAGGCCACACCCCTTGCCAGGCAGCCCAGGAAGGAGGGTCCCCAGCAGGGCAAGTTGCTCAAAGCCACTCTGGTTCCTCAGGGAGAGAATGTCTTCTTCGTGATCACCAACCTGATCGTGACCCCCAACCAGCAGCAGAAGACCTGTGCTGAGGTTCGATTTGGCGTGGGGCAGGGGCAGTGGGGTGGGAGAGCCGGCGGCGGCAGTGCAGGTCAGCACCCTCCTGAAGAAGGGCTTTCTGTCTACTCCAGGCATCCTGGGGGCTGTGTGCACGGAGCACCATTCCCACGCTGTTTGGGGAGAAGCAGGTTCTCAAAGGGTATATGGGCCCAGCTCTGGGAAGAACCCCTCTTTTAATCTCTGTGGGGGAGCTGACTCTGAGCAGGGGAGACACCCTCACTCAGGTGCCTCTTCTCTCCTGGCAGAGGGAAGACATTCCTGATGGCATGTGCTCTAACGACAGTGACTGCCATCCTGGGGAGACTGTTAGAGCTGGACATGGTGAGGGCCTGGAATGGCTGGGGCCGGAGTGAGGGGGCGAAAGGGGACTTGGAGCGGGAGGGTCCTGCCATTGTCCCTATTTTACCCCTGCAGGAGTGAAGACTGGCCGTTGCCTGCAGGCGGGGAACTTGACCAGGGGCACCTGTGAGATCTTTGCCTGGTGCCCACTGGAGATAAAATCCAAGCCAGTGTGAGTGGCTGCAGCCTCATGTCCCTGAGGCATTTTCTAGTCCTGGGCAATGAATCCCAGCAGGAGGGCAGAAACAGCCCACTCTAGAGCCTCATTCTGAGGGAGAAGTCAGCGTGTCCCAGAGAGGCCTGAGGAGCAGATTAGCTGTCTTTGGCAAAGGTGCCAAGGGACCCAGGGAGCAGACCTAGGCTCTCTCACAGGCCTTGGGGAGGCCCAGGAGGGGCAGGCAGGGCCTCCTGGACAGGCTGCTCTGGGTTGGTTTTCAGGGAGCCATTCCTGAAGGAGGCTAAAGACTTCACCATTTTCATAAAGAACTTCATTCGGTTCCCCAAATTCAACTTCTCCAGGTATGTGGGGCTTGGCCACTAGGGACCGGGAGGGGGGGTCCTTGGTTCGTGATAGGGGCCCCTGAGGGTCTGGGCTTGCCCTCCTTCTTCTGTGCACGCCCATGTGTGCTTGTGCATGAAGGGGTGGGTGACACCAGGGCATCCCTTTCCTTGCTGAGGCCTGGAGCAGGATGTCAGCTGAGGAAAGTAGTTAGGACTCGGGTTGGGTGAGGGACCCAGTGGCTCTGAGGTCAGCCCCAGCAAGCCTCACCCTTATCTCCCTGGCTGTGCATGGCCTCTACCCAGGAACAATGTGATGAACATCAAGAACAAATCTTTCCTGCAATCCTGTCGGTTTGACCCCAAGAAACCCTATTGTCCCATCTTCCACCTGGGGTCCGTGATCCACTGGGCGGGGAGCACCTTCCACGAGATCGCCCTGGAGGTTGGTGCTGCAGCTCAGGGAGCCCTCACTAGGGCTGGGGGCTGTGGAGCTAGGCTGTGCAACAAGGAGGGGGTGTGTATGGAGGCGGACTGCGGGCCAGGGGCCCTGCAAAGTCACCTACCCCAGGGACTCAACAGTTTTCAGAATTGGCTGTGGCACACAGCTGGGCTGCAGCAGGGTTTGGGACCACAGGCATCAGTGAGGGGCAGATGAAGCATCAGCAGGACTTGGGCCAGAAAGACCCCCATGGGCACATCTGGCCCTATGTGAAGTGCCTGTCGTAAAAGGTGCTTTCTCTGAGTAGTTCTCTTCTCTCCTGGGGCTTATGCGATTCTCACAGACACTTGACGGGTAGAGTTAGAACCTTCTGGAAGGGTGGTCCAGCAAGGCTGACCTCTTGCCTGAGCACTTCCCTGACGTGTCTAGCTCTTGTAAAGAGTTGAGCTGTGACTTCTGTCCATTTCTAGGAAGTTCTATGTGCTGACCCTTGTCTCTCTCTTGTCAAGGGTGGTGTGATAGGAATTCATATTGAATGGAACTGTGATCTTGATAAAGCTGCCTCTGAATGCAAGCCTCACTATTCTTTTAGCCGTCTGGACAACAAACTCGCACAGTCTGTCTCCTCCGGGTTTAACTTCAGGTAACTGTGTATCCCCCTGATCACATGGTATGACCATCCCTGGGTGCCAGCTCTATGACACTCCTTCCTGGGGTGGGCGTCAGAGCAGGAGGTGCAGGGAGAGAGGCTGATGGGAGGAGTGGATCCAGTGGAGTGGCTCACGACAGCAGGCAGGAGCATCTCCTCTTGCCCTGTTCGTGCCATAAAGCTAAGGCTGGGCTTTTCTGCTGGGTCACTTCCAACAGTGCCTTGGTGGCCCAGGAGTTGGGCTGGAGTACAGTGGGAAGACCCTGGCCCCGTGGGGAATGTGGGGTACAGTTATCAAAGATCTGGATGAGTCTCTGCACTTGGCTCAGCAGAAGGGCTTGTAGCCCTGTCCAAGTGTCAGGGTCCTGGGAGTGTTTGCAGGTCCTCAAAACAGCCAAGTCTGTGCTGCCAAGGAGGGAAGGCCAGGCAGGCTGAGGCTTCCCTGGGTCTGTCTCCCCTAGGTTTGCCAAATACTACCGAGACAAGGCTGGGGTGGAATTCCGCACCCTTATGAAAGCCTATGGGATCCGCTTTGATGTGTTGGTTAATGGCAAGGTGTGTGGGCTGGTTCCCCTATTCTGAGGCTGGGCAGTGTGGGAGAGGGGTGTTGGGCGGGTCCCTGGGACATCACTGTCCACCCTGCCTGGCTCATCCACCTGGTCTCTGCCTTTCAGGCAGGGAAGTTCAACATCATCCCCACCATCATCAACGTGGGCTCTGGGCTGGCACTCATGGGTGTTGTGAGTACCTCTCTCCTCCCTCCCTGCTTCCTGCTCTGATCTGGCAGCCCCACTGGTGGGGAGAGGGGGTGACTGCCCAGGAGGAATATGTCCTGAGGCCCAGAAGGAGTGAGACCAGCAAGATCAGAATGGATAGGGGTAAAGAGGGCTTTCTGGGATTTTGTGCCCTGCCAGCTGCCCCCAGGGGGCAGTGACGGCCTGAGTTTCTCTTTCCAGAGCTAGAGAGGCACCTGCCTGCAGCTCTGGAGCCCTGGGTGAGTCTGGGTCAGTCCCCAGCCCAGCTGTGGGCTGGATCCCGGCTCAGCCCCTGAGCTTCTAATGTCTCCATCTCCACTTCTGCTGGAAGAGGGCAGGATCCAGCTACACACAGGGTTCCCTAACCTTAGCACAGTTGACATTTGGGGCCAGATAATTCTTGGTTGTCTTAAACACATTCTTTGATGTGCTTAAACATCTTACAATACACAGGACAGTCCCCTGTGCATTCTAAGATGTTCAGGCACATCTCTGACCTCTACCTACTGATGCCAGGAGCCCCAGCCCTGCAGTTATAATGACTTGAGAACGTCCCCTGGGGAGCAAACTCCGCCTGGCATAGAACCAGGCTGAGAGTATGGTAGGCAGGGAGGGCAGCCTAGTCTTTCCCTAGAGGTGGTCCTAGGTGGGGCTGGAGGGGCTACTCAAGAGGAAGTAGTGGCTGAGAACAGGGCAAGGTTTCTTCTTCTTTTTATTCAATTTTCTTTTTCTTTTTTCTTTTTTTTTTTTTT
>CAUYQV010027333.1:0-20637 GCA_963574575.1 Galagoides demidoff | reverse complement strand
TGAAGCAACATCAAAAATACACTATTGGGACCTGATCAAACTAAAGAGCTTCTGCACAGCCAAGAACACAGTAAGTAAGGCAAGCAGACAGCCATCAGAATGGAAGAAGATTTTCGCAGGTTATGTCTCTGACAAAGGTTTAATAACCAGAATCCATAGAGAACTTAAACGTATTAGCAAGAAGAAAATGAGTGATCCCATCTCAGGGTGGGCAAGGGACTTGAAGAGAAATTTCTCTGAAGAAGATCGGTGCACCGCCTATAGATATATGAAGAAATGCTCAGCATCCTTAATCATCAGAGAAATGCAAATCAAAGCTACTTTGAGATATCATCTAACTCCAGTGAGATTAGCCCATATCACAAAATCCAAAACCAGAGATGCTGGCACGGATGTGGAGAAAAGGGAACACTCCTACACTGCTGGTGGGAATATAAACTAATATGTTCCTTTTGGAACGACATCTCTAGAACACTTAGAGAACTAAAAATAGACCTGCCATTTGAACTGCAATTCCTTTATTAGGTTTATTCCCAGATGACCAAAAATCACATTACAACAAAGACATTTGTATCAGAATGTTTATTGCCTAAATGTCCATAAGCCCAATTCATAATTGCCAGGTCATGGAAGAAGCCCAAGTGCCCATCGCTCCATGAATGGATCCACAAACTGTGGTATATGTACACCATGGAATACTACACAGCCATTAATAAGGATGGAGACTTTACATCCTTCATGTTCACATGGATGGAGCTGGAGAATGTTCTTCTGAGCAAAGTGTCACAAGAATGGAGGAAAAAGTATCCAATGTACATACCCCTATTTTGAAACTATTTTATACTTTTTATATGACAGCTATAACCAAATAGCCTAAGAATATGGGGAGGGGGCAGGGAGAAGAGAGAGGGGAATCGGTGGAGGGAGGGGTATTGGAGGGACCATTTCTGAGGTTTATCTTACAGGGGTATAAGTGAATCTCTCTAAGAGTAGAATGAGAACGTTTTAAAACAATAACTAAGAAAATGACATGAAGGCTGTGTTGATCAGTTTGATGGAAGTAGTTTCGGATTGCATGTGAAAACCCCACACTGTGCCTCAGAAGTGCATCAATGTACATAGTTACCATTCAATAAAAAAAAAAAAGGCACCAAATCCCAGAAGAACTGGAAAAAAAAAAAAAGAAGTATGGAGAATCCTCAAATAACTCAAATTAGACTTCCAATTTATTCCTACAATCCCATTGCTAAGCATTTGTCCAGAAGAAAAAATACAATTTTATTATAAAGACATTTGCACTTGACTATTTATTGCAGTCAATTTACAATCACCAAATTGTGTAAAAAGCCTAAATGTCCATAAACCCATGAATAGATTAATAAACTGTGATATATGTATAACACAGAATACTATTTAGTGATAAAAAGGATGGAGACCTCACATCTTTTGTATTAATCTGGATGATGTTGAAACATGTTCTTCTTACTAAAGGACCATAAGAATGGAAAAGTAAGTACCCAGTGTATTCAATACCTAATATGAAAATAGTAGATGACCTAATAAATGCCCATACAGGAGAAAAAGTCAATTCAATTTAATCTGGGGGGAAGGAGAAGGAGAAAGAAGTATTGATGCCCTGCCACTTACAGAGCACAATGTAAGGATATAGGACACACCTCCTGGGTATGGGGCACAACAACAAAAAGGACTTTACCTAACAAATGAAATATTATAACTTAATTGTGTCCTCACATTAATCTTAAATTTAAAAAGAAGAATACTTGTCTCCAAGCACTGAAGTTATTTTTTCAGGTTGGTCTAGTCCATTGTTTGTTCTTTTAATGGTGTCTTGTAAGTCTATTAAATATCCTTCAGCCGGGTGTGGTGGCTCATGCCTGTAATCCCAGCACTTTGAAGGCCAAGGCCAGTGGACTGCTTGAGCTCATTAGTTGGAGAACAGCCTGAGCAAGAGTCATACCCTATCTCTAAAAAATAGCCTGGCATTGTGGTGGGTGTCTGTAGTCCCAGCTACTTCAGAGGCTGAAGCAAGTGAATCACTTAAGCTCAAGAGCTTGAGGTTGTGAGCTGTAATGTCATGGCACTTGACCAAGTGTAACAAAGTGAGACTCTGTCTCAAAGGAAAATAAAAAAGTATCTTTCAATTTCAGAAAAAAATTATTCCTGTCATGAATTATGCTTTTATTGTGTCTCTGGTAGTTTTCAACTTTCTCTTGGATCTCATTCACCTTTCTTACAATAAATGTTCTGTTATAATTATCTGTCATTTCACAATTTTCCTGTTGTTTGAGATCCATTGCTAGAGGACTATTGTTATCATTTGAGGAATGTTAATACATTATATTTATTCATACTGTCAGTATTATTATACTTATTTCTTCTCATCTAGAGAAAATTCTTTTGGGGAGGGTGTTTGGATTAGATATTTAATTTTACTTTTCAATTTGATTTGATTTGATTTTTCCACCTTGAGGATGTTGTGCTTGTTCATTTAGCTTTGATTTAAGATATGTTCAGGGAGACAAGGCTCTGTATGAGCCTTTGTTTTGTGTGTTTCTCAGATGCTGGTTGTGGTAGAGAAGTGTTAGACTGCAGTTCAAGAACAAGGCAAACAGGTGGTGCTTATGCATAAGAGTCATTGCTGCTGGAGGTGATGATTGTGTGCTTGGTCTCACTTTACACAAATGATGTAGTGCTCCGTGGAATGCTTCTGTCATGTATTCCCTGCTCAGTTCTTCAGGGGAGAAAAAAATTGGCCTCCATTTTTTGTACTCCAATGATGAGCAGAAGTAACAGTCCTGATTAGGTGGCAAGGGTGCTTGTGTTGAATTATACTGTGTTCTCTGTTATGGAGATGGGGAAAGGAAGGGAGGAAAATAAACCATTTCCATAGCTTGTGTAGGCAGACACACAATCCACCTTCCAAACACCCTGTTGTCCCGAGACTCCTAATTACAGTTCAAATAGACACTGTTTTTTTCTTCCAGGGTATAATGTACCTGGAAGCCATGGAATCCACCTGTTCTGCAGATCTCCACCCAGGTGGTCTTGGGGAAAAACTTCCTTCAGACTCAAAAAGGCAGATTTTCGGCTTGCCTATATTCCTCTATAGCAGTGGTTCTCAACCTGTGGGTCACAACCCCTTTGGGGGGTCAAACGACCCTTTCACAGGGGTTGCCTAAGATTATCATGCATATCAGATATTTACATTACAATTCATAACAGTAGCACAATTACAGTTATGAAGTAGTAACGAAAATAATTTTATGGTTGGGGGTCACCACAATATGAGCAACCATATTAAAAGGTCATAGCATTAGGAAGATTGAGAACCACTGCCTATAGGAAGCTCCAACTCCATAAAGGAAGAAGTGTGGGCCCCACCCTCCCTGCAAGTCTGTGTGTTGTGTACATGACATCAGAAGTGCTATAGCCATTACCAAATGCCCTGGAATGACTGTCCTCTGGTTCACCTGTGCCAGCTTCCAGCAGGAACAGCCACAACTTTGGTGGCAGTAGTGGACAGGAGGAGGAGTATTTCACAATTGGAAGTGATTCCATGCTCTGGTCTTTGTTCCAAGGAGCCCTCAGATTGCTGAACTCTCTTCTCACCTAGGAGTAAACTACTTTAACTATTAAAACTCCAGGAATCCCAGTTCCACAGTTTTCCTGGCACCCACTGGCCCTTAAGCAGTGAGTGCTAGAGAATGTTTGCTGTGGATCCAGTAATGTAGAGACCGAACTGCTAAGATTCCTTTGGCAGTGATATAACAAAAGTGCTATATTTTCTTGGAAGTAAGACAATTGGCCTGTTCACCTCCATCTAAACTAAGCATAGTGAGCACACAGGAGCACATGGGTAGTGGTGGTGCAGACACCATCAAAGCCCAGAACTGACCATTCCCTGGTGCATCTGTGCTAATACCTTGTGGAATCAGTTACAACTATGTCTGCAGCAGTGAGTGGTTAGGTAAGAGAAATTTTTTGCCCCCACATACCTTTCTGGGCCTTGCCTTGGTGCTGCTTGTCATCTGGGGTGGAAACACTGTCCACACCTATAGACACTGCTCTCACCCACACTCATATTTTCACTGAGAGTCATAGGCGCCTTCAAATCACAAACAGTAGGCTTTTCACATCACTGGATCCATAGCAAACATTCATTAGAATTCAAGGGCCAGTGGGTGCCAGGGGAACTGTGGAACTGTGGGATTCCTAGAGTTTGGTTTCATTTTTTTCAAGAAGTTCCTTGGCTCACAGCATGTTCCCTTTTGGTAGGGGCAGCCTGCCGTATGGGTTGGAGCTGCAGGAACCTTATAGGTCCTTATAGTTCCTCTGTGTCCCTTTGAAACTTTGTGGTTGTCAGAGTCCAAGAGGGTGTTGCGATATGTTTGTGTGGGACCCAGTGATATAGAGATCATAGGGCTGAGGTTTCTTGGGTTTAATAGAGACTCACAATGGGTGCATAAGTATTATGGTTCCTGTTACCATGTTTAATGGAGAGAAAATTGGACCCTGTGAAAGCTACAGACTGATGATATGCTCTTAGGAATTTTCCAGTTTGACAATGGCAGCACTGCTTAGGATTTCTGTCAGTTCAGGAGCTGGCATTCTATTTTAGGGTTTAGAGGAGCAAATAAAAACAACACGACCTATGATTTCTATTGGGCTCAAAATCTCTGCCTAAATATTGTTCCATCTTTTTCTGCACCCCAATCGCAATTTCCCCCTGTGGCTCTCTGGTAGATTTGGTAGTATTCCATCTGTATTCCATTTGAGCTATGATTCTTCAGCACAACTTGTTTTTCACTCTATGCAGAACTGCTCAACAGATATCTCTTGCCAGGGTCTTAGAACCAGATCCTATTTGACTATTGTTTTGTTGTTGTTATTGCCTATGCTTTTGTTGTCTTAACAATAAATTCTTTGCTTAAAATGATGTTCAGAAGAATTTCTGCTAGGTATTCTTCTAGTATTTTTATATTTTTAGCTTATTTTAATTCTTTAATCCATATTGAGGTATTCTTTTTTAATATAGTGAAATATAGAGGTCCAGTTTTCTTGACATCCATGACAATCCAATTTTCCCAAGTGCATGTATTGTAGAGGGTATCCTTTTCCATCACATGCTCTTTTTGGCTTCATCAAAGGTCAATTATCTATATATATGCAGCTTTATTTCTAGGTTATTTATTCTGCTACATTGATATAAGTGTCCATTTGTATCCCAGTATCATGCTATTTTAGTTACTACAGTCTGTAAGGTCAGGTCACATGATACTTACAGATTTGTTGTTTTTCTGTAGAAATTCTTTGCATAATAAGAGTTTTTAAAGCTTCCATATGAATTTTTTGAGTTTTTTCTAAATATATAAAAAATGACATTGGTATTTTGATGATATTTTGTTGAAGCTGTAGATTGTTTTGGGAAGCATGATAATTTGAATAATGTTAGTCCTTTAAATTCATTAGCATGGGATATTTTCCCCATTTGATTGTGTTACCTATGATCTCTTTAAGCATTGTTTGGTAGTTATCTTTGTAAAGAATTTCACCTCCTTGGTTTTATTTTCATTTGTAGCTATTGTAAATGATATTTAGTCCTTGATTTGATTCTCATCTTGAGTGCTATTAGTGTAGAGAAATACTACTGATTTGTGTACATTGATTTTATTATATCCTGCAACTTTGCTAGATTCATTTATTAAATCTAAGAGTTTTTTTGGTGTATGTTTAGGTTTTTATGGATATATTAATAACATATCAATTGCAAACAGGAACAATTTGACTTTCTCATTTCCAATTTGAATGCCTTTTAATTTAACATTTTTTTGACTGATTGCTCTGGCTAGGACTTCCATTATGTTGAAGAAGAGGGGTGAAAATACGCATAACTACCTTCTTCCAGTTCTTTCACAAAATTATTCCAAATTTTTTCTGTTCAATATATTGTGGCTATTGGTTTGTCATATACAGCCTTTATTTTTAGGTGTGTTCCTCTATGCCTACTTTGTTGAGGCTTTTACATCATGAATAAATGCTGAAAGTGTTTTTTAAATTTTTTTTAGTAATTGCATCTTATTTTTATTTCAGATTAATATGAGGGTACAAATGATAAGGTTACATTGTTTTCATTTCTAAGATAAAGTTCAAGTTGTTAGTTGAGTCCTTCATCCATGGGGTCTGCTATATAACTTTACATTGTACACATTAGATGAGAGGTTACCAATGCTCCTCTCTGCTCTCATTTCCTCTTTTTCTCCCCTTTTCTCCCCCTTCCTTGAATATACTTGTGTTTTTCTCAAATGTGGGCATGTAATTGTTTTTTCTATTGGTTTCATATTAGCCTTGAGTGAATTGGATACTTGCTTTTCCATTCTTGTCATTCTTTTCAATGTTTTTTCTGCATCTATTGAGGTGCTCATATGGTTTTTGCCATTAATTATGTATATATGGTACATTATATTTATTGATTTGCATATGTTGAACCATTATCTATCCCTAGTAAAATGCTTATTTAATTGTGATGTATTATCTTTTTCATATTTAATGGATTTAATTTCTTTTTTTTTGTGGAAAACTTTTTGTCTATTTCCATCAGGGATACTGAACTGCAATTTTTTTTTTCTTGTGTCCTTATACACTTTTGGTATCAGAATAATACTGGCCTTATAGAATGAGTTAGGGAGAATTCTCCCTTCCTATGTTTGAATAGTTTTAGGAGGATTGGTCTTTTTTGGAGGTATTTTTTAGGAGGTATTTTTGTTAGAATTTGGCTGTAAATCCATTTGTTCCTGGACTTTATCCATTGGGAGATTTATAAAATTGCTGATTTAACCTCAAAACTCATTATTAGATAAGCTTAGTTTGTGCATTCCTTGCTGGTTTACTTTTGGGTGGTTGTATCTTTCTAGGAACTGATTAATTTCCTCTAGGTTTCTAGTTTGTGAGAAAATATTTGTTCATTTAGTGTCTGATACCTTCTGTTTTATCAGTTGTAATGTCTCCTTTTTAAATTATTATTTTTTATTTGGGTATTTTCTCTTCTTGGTTATTCTAGCTAGTGGTTTATAAGTTGTTTTTATTTTTTTAAAAAAAATCTTTGAGTTGCATTCTTCCTTTTTATTGCTTTTTAGTCTCCACTTTATTTAGTTCTACTCTTATCTTTGCTATTTCTTTTTTACTGACAATTTCACATTTCATTTAATCTTGCTTTTCTACTTTCTTGAGGTGCATTGTCAGTTGTTAATTTATAATATTTCTATTTTTCTTATGTAGGCCTTTAATGCTATAACTATTGCTCTTAACCCAAGTTTTATTATGCCCCAAATGTTTTATTATGTTGGTTTAAAATTTTAATTTGTGACCATTTCTTTAAATTTTCATCTTAAGTTCTTCATTGACCCAGGGACAGCATGCTGTTCTAACATTTGTATCGTTTTTAACTTCCTCTTGGTATTGATTTTTACTTTATTCTGTGGACTTTTGAGGTAATACTTGATATGATTACAATTTTTTGTTTTTTTAAACATGTTTTTTGGTCAAACTTGTGGTCTAGTCTATATTACAGAATGTTCCATGTGCTGACACAAAAAATATACATATGTACCTGCTGAGTAGAATGCTTTATAAATGTTAGGGTATGTTGTCCAAAGTCTAATTTGAGTTCAATTTTTGCATTGATGTTTTGTCTAAATAATCTGTCTAATACGTGGGGTGTTGAATTATCCCATTATTACTGTATTGTGTCTAGCTCTTACTAGATCCAGTAATATTTGTCTCAAAAATATTGGTGCTGTAGTGTTAGTTGCATTGGAATTGTGTCCTCTTGTGAGATGGATTTCTTCATCACTATGTAGTGATCTTCTTTGTCTTTTTGTTTACTATTTTAAATGTAAGCTCTGTTTTGTCCAACGTAAGTATAACTAGTCCTGTTTAGTTGCAAACGGTTTCCGCTTGCATGTGATATCTTTTCTAACCTCTTTACTGTGAGTCCATATGTGTCTTTGCAGTTAAGCTGAGTTTCTCATAAGAAAAACTGATAGATCATGCTGTTTATCTATTTATGAAGTCTATATCTTTCAAGTACATTTAATGCATTTACATTTAAGGTTACATTGGATGTGACATATTTTGTTCTTGTCAAAATTTTAATTATTTTATAATTTTTTTTTATAAATGCATCACTTTTATCTTTTTCTCTTTCTAATTTTCTATGTGGTTAGGTAAAATTCTGTAGTGGTACCAGCCATTTTATTTATTTCTCTTCCTCCTTTGTCTGTTTACTTAGCCAATATGTTTTATACTTTCTTATGTTTTCCTTATGGTGGGTATCAACCTTTTACTTCCAAGTGAATGTCTAGTGCTGATGAATTCTCTCATATTTGCTCACCTTGGAAAGACTTCATATCTTCTTCATTTATGAAACTTGATTTTGCTCGGTATAGAATCCTTGATCAATAAAGTTTTTTAATTTTTTTCCTTTCAGTACTTTGAATCCCTTTGAAATTCTGAGAAGAATGAAGTTAGCCTGATTGTACTTCTTTTATAATTAGACTCTTTTCTCTTGCTGATTATAGAATTAATTTTTTCACTTTGTCTTTAAACTGTCTGATAATAACATGCCTTTGTGAAGTCCTAATTGCAATATCATTGTCCAGGGATTCCTGAGCCTCCTATATCTAAATGTCTAAATTTCTTGTTAAACTTGAAAATTTTTCCTATATTTTATAAAATAATGTATTTAATTTTAAAATTTCTCCTTACTTGTGAGACTATCCAAAAGTTGTATGATTGATTACACTATACAGTCTCACATATCTATTTTTATTTTGAGACAGAGTCTCACTATGTTGCCCCTCAATAGAGTAGTGTGGCATCATAGCTCACAGCAACCTCAAACTCTTGGGCTTAAGCTATTCTCTTCCCTCAGACTTCCAAGTAGCTGAGACTATAGGCACCTGCCACAATGCCCAGCTATTTTTGTTATTATTGTTGTTGCAGTTGTTGTTGTTTAGCTGGCCTGGGCCAGGTTCAAACCTGCCAGCCTCAGTGTATGTGGCTGGCACTGTAACCACTGTGCTATGGGCACTGAGAGAGTCTCACGTATCTTGAAGTCTTAGTTCATTCTTTCTTATTTCTCTCTTTATTTGTGCCTGAATGGATTATTTTAAAAGACCTGTTTTAAGTTATATTTTTTACTACATCTGGTTTATTTTGGAACTTTTGAACGTATTTTATATTTCCTTAAATGAATTATTTAGTGCTAGGGTTTCAGTTTTTTAAAGATATGAGGCCTGAAAATTATATTACTAACTCATACCAGAAAAGTGCTACAATCCTCTTTGCTGAATATCACTACAGTCAAATTTGAAATATTCCCCTCAGGAAGCTGTGTACTGATGTTAAGACCTAGTCCACACTTCAAAGTAATTTCTGAACTTTTCTTTCTGGAATGGCCATCAAAGTTTTCATCATATTACCCTTGATGTCCTGAATGTCATCAAAATATCTTGCTTTCAATATTTTCTTTGTCCTCAAGTAAAGAAAAAATTCACTGTGGGACAGATCAGGTGAGTAAGGAGGGTGTTCCAATATGGTTATTTGTTTACTAGGTAAAATCTCCCTAGCAGACAGTGCCCTATGAGCTATTGCATTGTTGTGATGCAAGAGTTACGAGTTGTTGTCCTGTTAAGAGTTACCTGTTTCACTATCAACGTTGACTTGGTCTGCTGTGCTTCTCCCAGTCAGCTTCAAACTTTGATGTACAGTTTGATACATTTTTACAATGTTTGAATCAGTTCTGCTCATTACTGGCTGCACTGATTTCTCTTCATCAGTGACACTTTATCAAACATCAGAAAAATGTTAATCAATTTGTATATTGTCATTTTCTTCATGGAATTATCCCCATAAGCTTGGACTAATATGTCTCCAATTTCCCTTACACTCTTTTACCAAGTTTAACATGAAATACATGAATGTTTCTTCATTGCTCTAACTCAAACTCTGACATTCCTGTGAGAGTCCATTTATAAAAGCAACAATAAATATGAATGCCACTCAGCAATACACCACCACATGTTGATGTGGACACAACTGTGAGACTGACATACCAAGGTTATGAAACCTTGCCAAGCTGTTTGCACAATTCTACCAATGTAAAATTTAACAGTGGTAAGTTTATGACCTGAATCAGACTTCTGATTCTGACATTCAAGACATATCTGCTTGGAAAATTTCTCATTGATATTCTGAATTCATGTTCTCAGTTTTTGTAATTGTTTCCATGTATAACTTGCATCTCATTGAGCTTCCTTTGTTAACTTTCACATTACTATATGTGCATACACAGTTAGGTTATATTGTTTGCAGTCATAAGGAAAAATACAAGTTGTATTGGTTCCTTCACCCAAGAAATGCACGATATACCCATGCATGTTATCCATTAGGTGAGAATTTACCTAACCTCATCCATACTCCCCCATTCTTGAAGTTAATTGAGTTTTCTCTCAGGTGGGACTGCAGTTGCTATTCTGCTAGTTTCAACCCAGTATCAAGGGCATAGGAGGCTGATTTTTCCATTCTTATGATACTGTACTTGGAAGAATATTCTCCAAATCCTTCCCAATTGTTATAAAAGATACACAATCTCTACAATCTCTATCTTTTTTGTGCTGAATAATATTCTATGATATACATACACCATAGTTTATTAATCTATTTGTGAGTTGATAGGCACTCGGGTTGTTTCCACATCTTTGCAATTGTGAACTGAGTTGCTATAAATATTCCAATGCATACCTGTTGGAGTCCCACCCCAAAAGCAGCATCTGCAGAGACCTGTGGAAACTGGCGGTGACCAACTGAAGAAATATAGTTAGAAAAAAAGGTAAAGAAAGACAAGAGACATAGAGTAGAAATAAAAATGGGAGCCAGGGGTCCATTACCTGTCATGGGATTCCAGCCATGGCACTGAGTGTTTGTTCCACTCTGCTTTTATTGAAGTCTATCTGCCCAGAGAATAAGATGAGGGAGGGAACAAAGGCATCAGCAGTTTATTGGATTGATTGTATCAGCTTCTATTGTTATTATAATTATTATTCAGGGTGCCCTTCAGTAATCTGAAATCTGAGCCTCAGATTAGGAGAGCCTCCTGCTTCAGGTTACACACATAGATTTCTAGGGAGGTGTTAAGCTCCACTAGTTCTCTCTGGAGTAAAATGTCATCAGCTTTAATCGCCTCTGAGGGATGGGTGAGAGAGAGGTATTTTCCTTCCATCACCACCCCAGAGGATTTCCCTCTGCTATAAGGGATACTAGCTCCTTTGCCCATATCTCAGAGCTCAAGCTATGCCCTTGGACTCTGCCCCTGGCAAATACAAATCTTCACAATGGTGATCTGCTTTGCCTGCTTAAGGGGCAGGAAATGTCCTAGAATGTGTATCTTTTTCTAGGACTTGTTATAGCTTCCTCTATGACCATTATTCTCCTCAGAGTGCTCACAGACCCAGCAGGGTGTTTGTAAGCTATATCCCCAACAGGCTAGAATTTCAGAAAAGGGAAAAAGCTTAATAGCAATGACTAGCTTAAATGTAAACTAGATGACTTTTCTTTGTACCAACTCCACTCAGCTTAGTTTTCCTCTTGTTCTGGGGGTGCTCTCCTTTGCCAAGAATGGGGTCTTCATTCCCCATTCTCCAGCTCATATGTAGTAATGGATTGCAGGATCAAACGGCAAGTCTACTTTTAATTCTTTGAGGATTCCTCATACTTCTCACCATAAAGGCTATAATAGTTTGCAGTCTCACCAACATTGCATGAGTGTTCACTTCTCTCCACACCCATGGTAGCATTTGTTTGAGATATTTTGAGGCAGATCTGTACAGAATTCAGGTTGGTTCCTGTGCCAACCCAGCAGGGGAGGCATAGGGATGGTGCTGGTTTCTCAGGTCCCAAATCACACAGCTATACCCATGTACAGTTTCTGCCTGTGTTCCATTCTTCTCTTTACCTGTTGTTTTCCTGGTTGACTTCCCTTCCTGTTTCTCCTCTGCTCTGGTATTCTGTGCAATCACTGTGTCTTCACAGCACCGTCTCTTAGCAGAGGGGTCTGAATGTTGGTGATTGCTTGCACTTCTCCCACTTTTCTCAGGAAAGGCTGCAAAGGGGCAACCACTAGACTGTCATCTTAGAGAATCTCCAATTTTGTTTATCTTTTCAAAGATATTTTTTATGAGCCTTGATATTTTTCATTTTTTTGTTTCAAATTCATTTAGTTCTACACTGATATTTGGTATTTCTTGTCTTCTCATAGCTTTGGATTAGAATTGTTCTTGCTTTTCTGGTTATCTGAGGCATAACATTGGGTTGTTAATATGTGATTTTTCTGTCCTTTTCATGTAGACATTTAGTTCTATTAAATTCCCTCTTAATACTCCTTTATCTGTATCTCTGTGATATTTGTAGTTTTTGTCACCATTGGCATTCAGCTCAAAAAGATTTTTTTATTCCCATTTTGATTTCTTCATTGGCCTAAAGATTATTCAGCATCAGGTTGTTTAAATTCCATGTATTTATATAGCTTAGAGAATTCCTTTTGTAATTTACTTTTAGTTTTATTCTACTGTGTTCTGAGAAGATACAGGAACTGATTTTGATTTTTTATTATTAGATCATAACCGTATACATTACTGTATTTATGGGGTACAATGTGCTGATTTTATATACAATTTGGAATGTTTACATCAAACTGGTTAACATAGAAGTCATCTCACTTATTTAATTTTTGTGTTTAGACATTTATAGTCTACTATTAATAAATTTGACATATACCATTGCAATATGCACAGGACGTGAGGTCCCACCGATTACACTCCCTCCACCCATCCACTCCCATCCCCTCTCTTCACCCTCCTCTTCTCTCCTTCTTTCTGGGCTATTATTGTATTTTATCTTTTGCATGAAAGTGTGGGTCATTAGGCTCGGCACCTGTAGGGTACCAGCCACATATCAGAGCTGGTGGGTTCGAATCCAGCCCAGGACTTCCAAACGACAATGGCAACTACAACCAAAAAAAAAAATAGCCAGGCATTGGGATGGACATCTGTAGTCCCTGCTACTTGGGGGGCTGAAGCAAGAGAATCACTTAAGCCTGAGTTTGGGAGGTGTTAAGCTCCACTAGTTATCTGTGGAGTAAAATGCCATTGGCTTTAATCTCCTCTGAGGGATGGGAGAGAGAGAGGCATTTTCCTCCCATCACCACCACAGAGGATTTCCCTCCGCTATAAGGGATATAAGCTCCTTTGCCCATATCTCAGAGCTCGAGCTACTCCCTTGGCCTCTGCCCCTGGCAAATACAAATCTTCACAATGTATATCTGCTTTGATACATGTGTGAGCTGTGACACCACGGCACTCTACCCAGGGTGACAGCTTGAGGGTCTGTCTTAAAAAAAAAGTGTGGGTGATTATATATTGATTTCATAATAGTATCATAGTATTCAGTACATTGGGCTTTTTTTTTTTTCCATTCTTGAGATACTTTACTAAAAAGAATATGCTCCAGTTCCATCCAGGTAAACATAAAAGAGGTAAACTCTCCATCTTATTTTATGGCTGCATAATATTCAATGGTATACATATACCACAATTTGTTAATCCATTCATGTGTCGATGGGCACTTGGTCTGCTTCCATGATTTGGCAATTATGAATTGAGTTGAAATAAACATTCTTGTGCAAATGGCTTTGTTGTAATACATAGTGGAGGAATTTTAGGATTGACTTGCAGGTCTACTTTTAGTTCCCTTAAATGTTCTCCAAACTTCTTTCCAGAAAGGACATATTGGTTTGCATTCCCACCAGCAGTGCAGAAGTGTTACCTTCTCTCCACATCCATGCCAACATCTATGGTTTTGGGATTTTGTTATGGGGGCTAATCTTATTGGAGTTAGATGGTATCTCAAAGTGGTTTTTATTTGCATTTCTCTGATGATTAAAGATGATGAGCATTTTTTCATATGTCTGTAGGCCATGCACCTATCTTCTGCAGAGAAAATTCTGTTCAAATCTCTTGCCTACAATGAAATTGGATCATTTGTTCTTTTCTTATTAATAAATTTGAGTTCTCTGTGGATTCTGGTTATCAAAACTTTGTCAGAAATATCTTCTCCCATTCTGAGGGCTGTCTGCTTGCTTTACTTACTATGTACTTGGCTGTGCAGAAGCTTTTTAGTTTGATCAGATACAAGTAATGTGTTTTTGATGTTGCTGCAGTTTCCAAGGGGGTCATTTTCATAAAGTATTCTAAGGCCAATTTTTTCAAGTGTTTCCACTGAACTATCTCCAAAAATCTTTATAGTTTCATGTCTTATGTTTAAATCTTTTAGCCAGTGAGAGTCAATTTTTGTTAACGGTGAAAGATGTGGGTCCATTTTCAGTCTTTTCTACAAGTCACCAGCCAATTCACCTAGCACCATTTGCTGAATAGGGAATCTTTGCCCCAATTTATGTTTTTGATAAGCTTACCAAAGATCAAATGATGATAAGTGGCTGGGTTCATTTCTTGGTTCTCTGTTCTGTTCCATATATCTACTTCTCTATTTTTGTGCCAGTACCATGCTCTTTTGATCACTGTTCATTTAGAGTATAGTCTGATGTCTCTTAGCATGTTTCACCCTGGTTTTTTTTTTTTTAATTTTTGAGTAAAGTCTTGGCTATTTGATGTTTTTTCTGATTCCACATAATATGAAGTACTATTTTTTCCAGTTCTTTAAAGTATGATAGTGGTGCTTTAATAGGGATTGCTTTAAATTTGTATATTGCTTTGGGTAGTATGGATATTTTAACAATGTTGATTCTTCCCAGCCATGAGGATGGTATGATTTTCCATTTGTTAACATCTTCAGCTATTTCTTTTCTAAGAGTTTCATAGTTCTCTTTATAGAGATTTTTAATGTTCTTTGTTAGGTAAATTCCCAAATATTTCATCTTCTTTGGCACTACTCTAAAAGGAATAGAATCCTTGAATGTTTTTTTTCCACTTGACTATTATTGGTATATATAAAAGCTACTGTTTTTTTGAGTATTAATTTTATATCCAGAGTTGCTGCTGTGCTCCTTGAACACTTCTAAGAGTTTTGAATTTGAGTCTGCAGGGTTTTCCAGATATACTATTATATCATCTGCAAAGAGTGAAAGTTTGATCTTCTCTGACCCTATTTGGATACACTTGATTGCCTTCTCTTGCCTGATTTCAATGACTAAGGCTTCCATTATAATGCTAAATAGCAATGGAGACAGTGGACAACCTTTCCTGGTTCCTGATCTGAGTGGAAATATTTTCAATTTCACTCCATTTAATGTAATATTTGCTGTGGGTTTGCTGTAGATGGCTTCTATCACTTTAAGAAATGTCCCTTCTATGCCTATATTCTTAAGTGTTCTGACCATGAAAGGATACTGGATATTATCTAAAACATTTTTGGCATTAATTGATAAAAGCATATGGTCTTTGTTTTTTATTTTGTTTATGTGATGTATTATATTTGTAGTTTATGTATGTTGAATCAACCGTGAGACCCTAGGATAAAACCAACTTGGTTATTGTGCTTTATTTATTTGATGTGTTGCTGGATTCTGTTTGCTAGGATCTTATTGAATATTTTTGCATCTTTATTCATTAAATATATTGGTCTATTATATTATTTCTTTGTTGGGTCTGGGGATTAGCATGATATTTGCTTCATAGAATGAGTTGGGAAGTGGTCCTTCTTTTTCTGTTTTTTGCAAAAGGTTATGTAATATAGGTATTAGTTCCTCTTGAAAGTTTTGGTAGAATTCTGATGTGAAGCCACCTGGTCTCAGACTTTTCTTTTTTAGGAGATTTTGTATAGTTGATGCTATTTCAGTACTTGATATAGGTCTATTCAACATTTCCAATTCTTTATGGCTGAGTATAGGAAAGTGGAGTGCTTCTAGGTATTGGTCTATTTCCTTCAGATTTTCATATTTCTTAGAATAGAGTTTTTTATAGTATTCATCAAGGTTTTTTTGAATTTCTAAGGTGTCTGTTGTTATTTTGCTTTGTAATTTCTGATTGATGATATTAGAGATTTTACTTTTTTGTTTCTGGTTAGGTTATCCAAAGGTTTATCAATTTTGTTAATCTTTTCAAAAAACCAACTTTATGATTCTTTGATCTGTTGAATGATTCTTTGGTTTTCAATTTCATTTAATTCTGTTTTAATTTTGGTAATTTCTTTTCTTCTGCTGGGTTTGGTGTTGTAATGTTTTTCCTTTCCAGTTGCTTGAGGTGGCCCATTAAGTTGTTGACTTTCTCTCTTTCCATTCTCTTGAGGAAGCTTGCAAGTCTATAAATTTCCCTCTTAGGACTGCCTTTGCAGTATCCCACAGGTTTTGAGGATTCATGTCTTCATTATTGTTTTTTTTTTCCAAAAATTTGGTAATTTCTTTTTTAATCTTGTCTATGACCCAGCTATCATTCAGCATAAGATTATTTAGTTTCCATGTCTTCATATGAGTATGAAGATTCCTGTTGTTATTAAGTTCAACTTTTATTCCATGATAGTCTGAGGAAATCTAAGGAATAATTTCCATTTTAAATTTGCTGAGGATAGACTCGTGACCTAAGATGTCATCAATTTTGGGATGATGAGAAGAATGTGTATTCAGTTTTGTTGGGATGAAATGTTCTGTAGATGTCTGTAAGTCCATTTGTTCTAGGGTCAGTTTTAAGTCTAAAATTTCTTTGTTTAGTTTATTCTTGGAGGATCTATCCAACACTGCCAAAGGGGTGTTAATATCTCCAACTATTATGGTGCTGGAAAGTATAAAATAATTCATGTCTGTAGGGTTTTCTTTAAGAAATTGAGGAGAATTCTGGTTAGGTGCATAAATGTTATAATTGTAATTTCTTCTTTTTGTGTATTTCCCTTGACAAATATGTAGTGACCATCCTTATCTTTCATTACTTCTGTTGGTTTAAAGCCAGCCAAGGTAATGAAAGATAAGGATGTAATTTTACCTATGAATAAAATTGCAGCCCATGCTTTTTTCTGATTTCTGTTTGTCTGAATTATAGATGAACATACCTTCACTCTAAGTCTATTTTTATCCTTTAAGGTAAGATGAGATTCTTGTATTCAACAGATATCTGGCTTTGGTTTATGTATCTCATCAGCCAACCTGTGCCTCTTTAGAGGATAATTTCAGCCATTCACATTAATTGAGAGAACTGATAAGCCTGGTAGTGGTTTCAGTGTCAATTTTTTTGAAATTTCAGTGGACATTTTTAATCCTTTGCCATTTGTTAAGTTAGGTTTTGATCTAAAATTTCTGAGTGAGCTTACTTTGGTGGTAGAGCATTGTGCTGGTCATTGTGGAGGATGGGTCTTAGAATATCCTGGAGAGCTAGTTTAGTTATGTCTAATTTCTTCAACATGTGTATGTCATTAAAGTGTTTGATTTCTCCATCATAAATGAAACTCAGTTTAGCTGGATACAGGATCCTGGGCTGAAAGTTGTTTTGTTTGAGGAGAGTGATGTTTGATGACTATCCTCCTCTGGCTTGAGAAGTTTCAGCTGATAGATCTGCAGTCATTCTGCTATTCTTCCCCTTGTAGGTTATGATTTTCTTACATCTGGCTGCTTGCAGAATTTTCTCCTTCATGTTAACTTTGGCAAAGTTAATTACAATGTGTCTAGGAGATGATTTATTTGGATTCCATCTTGCTGTTGTTCTGAAAATTACTGCTATCTGAATTTCAGTATCTCTTGACATGTTTGTATCATTCTCCCCTATTATATCTTGGAGTAGAGCATCTGTGCCTATAGGAGCATCCTCTTCTCCTTCACGAATTTCTATAAGGTGAATGTTTGCTCTTTTGGAGTTGTCCCACAACTCTCTCAGGGAGTAATCCTTTTTTGCTCTCCACTTCTCTACCTCTTTGAGTGTTTATGATAGTTCAAGAGTTTTCTTTTCAATGTCAGAAATCCTTTCTTCTACCAGCTCCATTCTGTTACTGAGTGATTCTACTGTATTTCTCAGATCTTTGAGGGTTGAAATTCTTGCCTCAATGTGTCAAAATATTTGGAGATTTTGTCTTTGAATTCATTGAATTCTTGTGACAACTTTTGAATTACTCCTTGAATTTCTAATTCCAACTTTTCTTCCATTCTATTAATCTTATTTGCCATCCAATTTCTGTACTCGATTTCTGTCATCTCACCCATTTGTTTATGAATGGGATCTTCCGTTGTGTCTCCTTTGTCATTCCTTGGGGGAATTGATCTACTCTGATTATTCATGTTGCCAGAGTTTTTCTCCTGATTCTGCCCCATGATTATTTTTTACTTTGTGGCTAGAGAATCTGATGTGATGAAATTGGATTGAGGGTTCCTGGAATTTTAATTATCCAGTCCTTTACCAAAGACCTGGGACTGGTGACTGTGGCTTTTCCCCTGTAGATTTACAAAGGTCTTATTCAGTACTGCAGGCTGAGACTCTGGGGACCTGCTTGGTGTGATGGGGCTATTTATCTCTGTCTTGCATTCAGTTAGTCTCTATACAATCCTAGTGAATCAGTGTCTTCAGCAGAAACCTCAGCTGTGGAGAAATACAAGCAACTAAAACACCGCTCCTCTCAGGTAACAACTGGAAGAGGAACATCAGACCTTCCCACTATACCATAGCCAGGGCACAACCTTGCATGGTACCCAGGGTATCAGCCCAGGTCTATACAGGAGTTCCAAATCAATTGTCCCCATCCACACAAACACAATCAACTGAGAGAGAGCAAAAGGTCTCCAGCAAATAGACAGCAGGGGTCAACTTGCAGCTTCAGTGTGACTCTCTCTGTTGCTCTTAGAACCAGAAAGGCCCACACAGGAAAAGGGTTAGCCCAGGGGGGCTGGTGCCTCCTTACCCACCTTGCACCTCTGTCATGCCCAGTCACTGGTAAATCCACAGGGCTGTCCCCAGTCCTTCCAATGAGCAAATGTGCCAGGGACTTGTGTCTGCCAGTCAAAGGGGATTCAATGCCTCCTCAGCCAGGCCATGGCACTCTGTCACCAGCTGGCAAAGCAATCTGAAGCCTGACTACCTTGGGTGCTCAATGGAAACTGGTGAGTGTTCCACCTGTGTCTGTTCTGAGCCAACGGTTACTATCTCAGTGCATGATTATCTCCCTCAGAGACCACACTTCTGCCCTGGCCACACTCCTTCTCTGGAACCACTTCAGGGCAAGGTCTGGCTCTATTGGTCCACAGAATTGGGGAATTGTCTGTACCAAATTTGACCCCTGCAGGGGTGTGCCAGCATGAGTAAGGCATGCCTCTGCTGAGGGTTAGTGAAGCTGTCACTACAGTCAAGGGTGGCCCTGGGTCAGGAGTGCCACTGTGGGTCAGAGGTGCAGCCACAGCCAGTGGGAGATGTCCTTACTGTGGGTGGGAGGTGCAGCCGGGGCAGGTTTGAGGTGTGGTCATCCGTGGTTGGAGGTGGAGCCAGTGCTGGTCAGATGTGCAGCTGCATGAGTCCCAGGGCTATGCACTTTCTTCTGGGGCATGGAGTAAGTCCCCCTTCCCTTGCGATTCCCTGTTTCTAATAGAGTTACAGTTTTTAGCACAGCTATGCTGCAGCCCATGAGATGTCCAGCTCTAGCTAGAAACCACCAGACACTCTGGGTTCTGCAGGGGGTACGCTTCCAGACCTCCAGGGGAAGGGGGAAGGGTGTACTGGGAGTTCAGGAAAGCAGGGAAAATATTTGTTCAGGCTCAGCGCCTGTGGCTCAAGCAGCTAAGGCATCAGCCACATACACCTAAGGCGGTGGGTTTGAATCCCCAGCCCGGGCCTGCCAAACAACAATGATGGCTGCAACCAAAACATGGCTGGGCGTTGTGGCAGGCGACTGTAGTCCCAGCCACTTGGGAGGCTGAGACAGGAGACTCGCTTGAGCCCAGGAGTTGGAGGTTGCTATGAGCTGTGATGTCATAGCACTCTACACAGAGGGATAGCTTGAGGCTCTGTCTCCAAAAAAAAAAAAAAAAAAAAATTGTTCAACTTTTATTCCATGCAAGAAACATCCCCAACTTGCCATGGGATTTCTCTGGAGAAGGAGTCCCAGTCTTCAGCCACTCTTTCCCAGGGGGGTAAAACAAGAGGTCTTCTGTTCACAGCTGGCTTATAGGGAGCCCACAACGAGCCACTTTCTTAGGTGTGGAAGAGACAGACTCTCGGCATGTTTAGGATGGGTTTTGTGCCTGATAATTGCTTCCTTGGATTCCCAGCTTGCCTTAGGAGGAATGATGTGAACATATCACTCTTCTCTCTCATCTCAGCTCCTGACCTTCAGCTTCATTAGGTTAGTTATGGCCATTATTTTTCCCTCTGGATGAAAGCTTCCGTTGAAAGCTGGATCCAGCACAGCACCTGTAGCTCAGTGAGTAGGGAGTCAGCCCCATATACTGAGGGTGGTGGGTTCAAACCCAGCCGGGGACAAACTGCAATGAGAAAATAGCTGGGTGTTGTGGCCGGTGCCTGTAGTCCCAGCTACTTGGGAGGAGGCTGAGGCAAGAGAATTGCCTAAACCCAGGAAGTGGAG
>CAUYQV010027331.1:0-29833 GCA_963574575.1 Galagoides demidoff | reverse complement strand
GCATCACAGCTCATAGCAACCTCCAACTCCTGGGCTCAAGCGAGTCTCCTGCCTCCGCCTCCCAAGTAGCTGGGACCACAGGCACCCGCCACAATGCCCGGCCATTTTTTGGTTGCAGCCATCATTGTTGTTTGGCGGGCCGGGGCTGGGGATTTGAACCTGCCACCTTAGGTGTACGTGGCTGGCGCCTTAGGCGATTGAGCCACAGGTGCCGAGCCGGGATTTTTGATAAATAATTATCCTGCTTTTGATTGATCCTCGATCTTCCAGATGTGCCAACTCAGACTGTGGTATGTCTCTACTACCTTCAAGTAGCTCATAAACAGAGGAATCATCATAAGAAATATCATTTCCTCTGGGTCATCCTGGGCTTCTCATCTGGCCCCACAGGGAGAAATGTTTATTCAAGAGCCAAGAGATAAAATCTTAACATGCCCTAATAACTCATCCTAGAGATAGGATGATTGTGATATAGTAAAAAAAGAAATATCTGGTCTTTGTCTTGGGATCTCGGCCCAGGACTCCGATAACCATTGGAATCTTCTGGGTGCTAAGCATGTCATTTGTATGCCAGTGAGATGAATGATGACTGGGAGCCCTTAGATATCTTCAGGATGGGATCTCATCTCTAGAAAGACTAAGTCACTATTTTTAGATGGTTGGAAATTTCAGCCTCTCCCTGACACCCCATGCCTCTGAGGAGGAGCAGAGAGGAGTTTGAGATTGAGTTCATTCACCAATGGCCAATTATTCAGTTGATTATACGACATAGTGAAACTTTCATAAAACCTCCCGAAGGATGGGGCTTGGAGAGTTTCTGGGTTGATGATTACATTGTAGTGCTGGGAGAGTGGTGCCCCCGAGGAACGTGAGAGGGCATCTTTTCCCCAGTACCTGCCCTATGCCTGCCTACTATTTAGAGGTCCCTGGTTGTATCCCTTATAATAAGCAAGTCATAGTAGGTAAAGCACTTCCCTGAATTGTGTGTGTTGTTTTAGTGAATTATTAAACTTAAGAGGGAAGATTGTGGGAACTTGTGAATTTGTAATTAGCCAGTGTGGGAAGCATGAGAATCCCATTGCATCTGGCATCAGAATTAGGGCAGGGTTGTAGGACTGAGCCCTTGACCTCTGGGGTCTAATTCTAACTCAGTGAGATAATATCAGAATTGAATTGAACTGGTAGTCATCCCCATGGTATTGAAGAATCAGCGAATTGGTTGATGTTAGGAAAGAGAAGTATCAAGGGGAAAAATCCTTTGTGTCCTAGAGGTGCTGAGTTGATCTGTCATGCTTACCAGGTCAGGGAATTCCCCAGTCTTAGCACTCTATCCTGACCACCCCCCAAATCACCCTCCTCAAAGATGGAAGTGCTTACCTGACTCTGGGTCATGGTTGTCATTTTCCTGTAGCTGTAGGTCAACAATATAAAATGCTGCAGGGAATTCACATAGAGTAGCGATTAGAAAGTCACAGTTCTGAGTGCGAGGAATGAAATTATAGTTTGAGGATGGAGAGACCACGCAGACAGCCTGCTTGTTTGAGAAACTTTGACAAGAAAAAAGGAACTAGAGGACCCAACTATCTGCAGACATCCTTGGTTTGGCTGACTGTCATTTGGATACCCTTTGGGAGGGTAATTACACTTCATATGTGGTCAGAAGCTTTACTCCATGTTGGTTGCTGTAAGATGACTTGACCTCGTTTGGGAAATCCATTACAATTAGAGATTGCAGTAGGCATAGAGAAAGCCATCCAGGTGTGTCAAAAATGAAAAAGGAAAAGAAAGATTTATAAGCCTATAAAATGACAAACTTCAGTATCAACCCATAAGACCACCCCAATTAACGTGTTCATTTTCTACCTAGAAAGGTAAAGGACTTTTATGAGTCCCATGGCTAGTTAGTAGTAGTGCTGGTGCTAGCCCTTGGACCTCCCTTGCCTAAGTACTTTCTTCCTTTCCCCCCTTACTGCCTTCCTGATTTCGTATGTGCCCCTTCCCCATGCTTCAGGATATACCATTGCAGACAATTTCATCACAAGCTTTCCGTCTCTGTGCTTCTGACCAAGCTGTTTCCTATGCTTGTTCTACTCTCTTCCCTCTCTGTGTTAAATCCCACCCTTCCTCTGAAATTTATTTAAAATGTCCTATCTTCCGTGAAGAATTTCCTGAACACCCTTTCCAGAAGTTTTCTCTCCCACTGAGCTGTTAAAGCACATTAAATTGTTCCTGCCTAGTTCTTACTTAGCTACTGGTCTGGAGGCCGAGCCAGGTTATGGATGACCTTAGAAAGAAAGACGGCATACCTTACTTTGCTCTCCTCACAGGATCTAGTCCATCGTTTCACATGGTCCTTATTTTTATGACTTCTCCTTGATGATGGCAAGGGGTGTTTTTGGTCTAAGTGGATTATTTCAGCACCAGCTGACAGGAGTGGTCCCTCTCTTCCTTTGTTCTGGTCTTCCTAGACCCCTGCCCGCATAGATCTATGTAGGGAAGTGGATGTGAAATCCGTGGGGAGAAGGAGAATGAGAAGTGAAGAGTGAATATGATTCGTTTGAGTGAACTGATGACTGAAGTTAATTTAAAGCCTACTTAGTCGGGACTTTCTCTAGACAGAGGCCTAGATTTAAGCTAAAAAACTTCTCAGAACAGGTATTCCTTAAGCAGAGGAGCTTTTTCTCATGCAGAACTTACTTTATTGACTCTTTCATGGGATATATTTATACATTTAATAAAGAACTGAATCAAGACTGAAAAACACTTCACTGGGTTCGATTCATAGGGATGTGTCCCAAGACTAGAGAACCTTTTGGAGAGAAAGAAGAGAGTGAACTAATGGGATGAGGTTTTAGGAGTACAGTAAAGACACTTTCCCCACCCACCCCAGTCTTGCTCCCAAAATACCTTTTTCCCCTTGATTATTAATACTAAAACATAGTGTCATAATGGTTTTTAAGAGCCTAAAACTTTACATATAAAATTATGGAGAAAGTTACCTAAATACCCCTAGGCCAGGCAATACATAGACTTAAAATTAAGCCAATTTAAGATAGAGGGTAAACAAAAAGGAACTCCAAGACTCTGAAAGGTGGTAGGGAAATAAAGAAGCATTATAAGGAAAGGATGGCGTGGGTAGGGGGCAACAAGAACTTCATGCATTTGACACAACTTTGCTGTGCCTAATGACACATACCAAGGGTGAGGCAATAATTCTAGGTCTCCAAATTTTGATTCCAACCAGTTTCCTATATAAGGTAAATAAATGTGATTCACAGAAACTGCCTCTTTGTAAAACCCATCCAATTCACTTGCAACCACTTATTCCCAGGCTCTGAAAGGTTTTCACCTTGTAAGAGTGAAGTCTTCAGAATGTAATCTGATTTTCAACCATGCGGGTCAAAACGTATTTTCCTCTCCTTTGAGTTGATTTCTGCATTGCTCAACGAAGTCATTTAGATGTAATGCAATAAGGACTCTCTTAACTATGGACAGAAGAAATGTTTCCTTTCTTTTTCCAGAGTCAAAGGCCTTAAAGTCCCAATTTGAACCCAAAGATAATGTAACTATCCAAGGACTCCAAAGACATGTTAGTTTCATATCCTTGACGCCATATTAAATCGTCTTATTAAAATATCTTGCTAATGTGAACACCGGGTCACAGTTCCACTACCTTCACACACCATGAAATGGCTGTGCAAAGGTCAAGTACAGGAGGGCGCTGTGAAAACACAAAGCCATGCTATAGCTCCTAGGGCTTTTAGCCATTCTTATTCACACATTTCATGACATGATGTAATTTCCACATTGCCTCCCTTCTCTCTCTCTCTCTTTTAAACAGCTGTGAAACTAGGACCCATCTTGGAGTAACATCTCTCTGACTAGACAAGCTCAAGCAGTTTTCCAGAAAGATCTCTTAGGTTAAATGTGTTAGTAAGTTAGTTTTTTTAAAGCTATAAATTAAAAAAACCTTATTCTTAAAAGTAAGCTTGTATTCTTCAATGAAATGTTTCTTCCAGCTTCTGTTTCTTTCATTTCCTTTCCTTCCTAAAAGTATTCACAGGCACATTTTAAATTGTTGTTGCATAATTTTTTTTTTAAAACAAAAGAAAATTAGAGTCTTCTATTTCTTTTCCTGACTGAGCTTTGCATAGCCCGTCTGCACCCTGGCAAGGAACTGCCGTGAGGAGCAGAGTCCTGGGGCTTCCTCCCCTCCTCTGCCTCCTGCCAGGCACATTTGAGGAGCTCCAGCCTTTAAATTCCCCCCCTCCGACTGAGTCTTTCACAAGAGGACTTTTTTCTACCTCCAACTTCACATTCTTCTTCAGTAGTTGACTGTGACTGGGAAAATAGGCGTACAACACATTTTGCATTCTCTGGATGTACCACACAGTAATTCTGCTGTCTGAAAACTCTGTAATGTCAATAATTGATGCACTTGAGAAGTGGTAATTAAATTAGTTAATTATGCTGGTAAAATTACATGCAATTATGTGACTGCAGGGTATGTTTAGTAAATTAGGCTTTCCCATACTCACT
This sequence comes from Galagoides demidoff, assembly GCA_963574575.1. Taxonomy (NCBI): domain Eukaryota; kingdom Metazoa; phylum Chordata; class Mammalia; order Primates; family Galagidae; genus Galagoides; species Galagoides demidoff. Next base: position 25,294 of record CAUYQV010027331.1, on the reverse strand, counting down.
ACATATTGTGGTGCCAATTTTGTTCCTTGATGATTAGGTAGCTTTTGATACTTCTTAATTGATTTAATACCTGGATCTTCATTAGCCCTTGATTGCTATGCTATGTATGTCTGACATTTTTTCTCTCTGATATTTTACCGAGATCGTACATCAGGGAAAATATATGTATGTGTTAGCAGATGAATCATACGTATATGTGAATCAATTCATGTTTTTTTTATTTCAAATATTTAAATGTTAAAATGTTATCTCCCTCAGTGCCCTCCCACCTCTGGGAAATCGCTAATCCTAGGGATTGGCTCAAATAGAATCGAAGAACTTAACTCTTCTTGGACACTCAAAAAAAAAGGAAAAATGTCATGTTTATTTTGCTTCTAAGAGGTTAATACAAATCGTAGTAGGCAGTAATAGAAGGAAGCAAAAATATCAGAAATTTTAGAAGAGTTAATCATGTTACCACTTTAAATAAGAGGTAATAATATTAAAGTAAGATTCTTATCAATGAGGAGTTCAGTAAAAGTTTCTAAATGACAGAAACTGAAAAGCTGTCATGTCATCTGGAGAGGTTTATAGTCCATTACGGGCTTCTCATATGCATTAGTGAGCCTCCATGGGGCCATGAGATTGGCAGAAGAAGCCATTAGCCCTTTGGTGGAGCTTATAGAAGGAAATTCTTGGTGCAAGATTCTGAATCCAGAGTTGGAAGGAAGCCTGGGAATTGCTAGTTCTACTTTCTTTATAGAATAGATGAAGAAATGCCTTGTAGTTAGATATTCTCACAGCAAAGCACTGAATAGGTTGGTTCCAGACTTTAAGCCTCCTGCCCCTTTGGCCAGTGGCAATATGATAAACACTATCATGGCTGTTTTCTATCCAGCAGTAGTCAGCATCTGCAACTTTTCCTATATTGTACATCCCACCTGTAATGTGAGCAATGAGGCATCTTAACACAGAGGCACTTTCTGGGGGAGGAAAACAGCCTTACTGGTGTTGAAAGAAACAGACAAGGTTGACCACTATTTGGGGCTTCTGACCTTCCTCTCAAGCCAGGGACATGAATAGACAGACTTCCCTCTCCTCTCCAAAGCCTCTGTTGGTGCGTTGATTCTCCAATCATTAGACGACCACATCTGAAACGGATGGAGTGTAAAGAGCGCTGCACATTTTTTGCAGGTGTTTTCATTGGTTTGTCTTTGTTTTTTAGGCAGATGAAAAGAAATATTAGAGATAAATGACAATTATAACTTTCATTTATATGATGCTGTACACTCTGCAAAGTATTGTCACATCTTTTATCGTGGCTGTTTTTTGTGTCCACTGTGTAGTGACCGACAGAATTATTTCACTTTCACAGATTATTTTGAACCTAATTCACAAATTTTGCAGGATTTGAATAGAGAGTAGTTGAGCAGCATCATCCAATCTGGTAAGGACAAGTGATCTGTGTATTTAATTGTTCTTGTGCCTTAAGAATTCAATTTTTAAACAAAACCCATCTGTGATTTCTTCCAGGAAGTTTTCCCTACATCCTCTAGGTTGGAGTAAGTAATCCCAAAATACTGGTGTATATCCCGGGCACTGCATTTGTTCTTTATTTTAGGTTTTTCTGGTCATATAGTCACATGTGTCACGAGTTAGTAAAGTTCCTGATGGGAGATGCTCTAGGTGATTTGCTTTCCTACCATTAACTGCTAGCTCAGTGCCTGGCCTCTGATAAATGCCCAGGCTGTGGTTGTTGAATGAAAGAATGAGCGAATATTGGCCTAGAAAAATCAATATTCTTATCATTATCGGGTAACATTTAAAGTCTTATCTCTGCATTTTCTGCCTAAGAGATGCACACGTCTCTTATTAGGGCTATCCAAAGATTTTTCTGGTACTTATTAAATCCATGTGTTCTAGACATTCGAGTGTTTTTTGCTTTTTTTTTTGTTTTTAAGGCTAATACTTAATTGAATACAAACTGAAATGCTTTTCTGTTGAACATTTTTATTTTATTAATTTCCAGTTGACTTTCACTCTTCTGGTTCTATCTGCTCCAAAAGTATATGAACTTTAAATATAATCATAAAACATATTCCAGTCTCATTTGAGGCATTTAAGCATTAGTTTAAAATACTGGTTGCATTTAAATGTCTTTCCTAGCATCTTAATTAGAATACCCTATATGAATATATTTTAATATTTTCCATTTCAATTAGCAGAAGACAAGGAAAACAAAGAAATCTTTGCTAAATCTTACAGATATGTAATGACTTGGGAGAAGAGGGAGGAGCCATGAACGCAGAGGAGAGCACTGGGGAATTGGAGGAGGCACTAACAGAGTATTGATGGAAACCCTGCTGCTTCCCATTAGCCCTGCCAAGAAGCAGGCAATAACACCACCTGTCTGTTTGGCAGCCACAGGTACCTACACATGGTTCATGTTTTTTTCCTCTCCAGATTTCAAGATTTAGATTGGAGACACAACCAGTTAAATCAACAGGTGAAATAAAATGTTGCAAAGCGAAAAACCAGTCTCAGCCTTGGTGCCTGGGGAGGGGAGAGGTAACCCAGAGTTCTCTCCAGGCATCCTGCGAGTTCTGTAAGAGCTTCTTGTCTAAACCCTTGTCTTGGTCCCTGGGTTTCGGCCAAGCCAGCAAGCTATCCTGTTAGCTGGCATGATGCCACTGTAGCAGATGGCCAGGAGTGTAGGCAGAAAATCAACTATGTAGGAGCATCACAAGTAAGTGCTGAGGGCGAGAGCTGCAGACACAAGCCCCAGGTCTGTCTGTCCATTAGGAAACCCTGCGCTCCAGAGCAAAGCAGGGATGGGGAACGTTTTCATCTGCTTCTTTGCTCTTACTTGCTTTAGACAGAAACTGCAGCATTGGTTTGTTTGTCTTTCAGTGTTAGGCTTTCTGCTTCAACTCCGATGTGTACAGGTGTGTGGTCTATCTAAACAGGATGATGAAAAAGACAGAAATATTCTCAGGGAAGCCACCAGTGTTTTTAGTTTGCTCACCCTGCCCATTTTCTCCCGCACACTCTGGCCAGATTCACCCCCTAGGGTACAGCTTGGATAGTATCTCTGCTTTCCTGCACTTTTGATGATGATGATGGTATCAGTGATGATAGTAGTAGTGGTTGCTATTTTTTAATCATTTCCTATGAACATAATTTTCATACTTCATAGATTAATCAGTTCAGAAAACCATCTTCCTACTGAATGTCCTATAACTAAGAAGCCAGAACTGGGGTCTGGATTTATTGTATGTGCCTTACTCTAGGAAGAGTCTGTAATCACAAATATAAACATTTTTATTGGTCAGAGATTCTCTGGAAATTTTTTGGTGTCATTAACTTACAATTTAATACGACATAAACTTTTATTTTAACTTAAGTTTAGTTTAACTAAAAGTCTAATACTTTCAGTTTTGAGATGTTTTTCTGTTATTTAATTTTGTAATGGAATGTTTGTGCTGAAAAACTAGATCAAAGCTAATGAAGACCAACATAAACCGCATCTCAGCAAAAATACTAAATTGACCTTATACGAGGTCTGACAATTAAATTCATGAACTTGTCTTCGAAAAAGTGCTACATACTTCATTACTGAATATCACCATGGTCACCTTCAAAGTACTCCCCTTGGCAAGATATGCACCCAGGCCAGCACCTAGTCCACCTTCGAAGCAATTTGGAACTCTTTTTCAGAAATGAGCATCAGAGCTGTCATCATATTACCCTTGAGGTCCTGAATGTCATCAAAATGTCTTCCTTTCAATGTTTCTTTTATCTTCAGGAAGACAAAAAGTCACTGGGGAACAGATCAGGTGCAGAGGGAGGTGTTCTGATATGATTGCTTGTTTACTGACTAAGAATTCCTCACAGAAAGTGCCATGTAATCTGGTGCATTGTGATACAAGAGCCGTGAGTTACTGGCCAAGATTTTCAGTTCAGATTTTCCTGTTTCTCTATTGATGTTTGTTTGGTCTTCTGTGCTTCTCACAGTCAGCCGATGATTTTGATTCATAATTGGAAGAATTTTTGCAATGTTTTCATCAATTCTGCTTGTTACTGGCCATACAGACCATTCTTTAATAGTGATCCTTTCTCTCCCCTCAGAAAAATGTTTGATCCATTTGTATACTGCTATTTTCTTCACGGCATTATCCCCATAAACTGGGACTAACATGTCTCTCATTTTACTTCCACTCTTGTCAAATTTAACAAGAAATTTAATGTTTGTTCATTGCTCTAATTCAAGCTCTGACTTTATCATCATGGCACAAAAAAACCACACAACAACAATAATGGATGTCACTTAGCAAGACACTGCCACACGCTGACATGAACACAACTGTGAGATACTCATATACCAAAGTTATGACACTTCACCAAGCTGTTTGCACAGTGACGCCAATGTAAGTGCATGTCATGAACTTAATTGTCATATAGAGAGTAAGTCATTATAAAAAACATTTCTTATTTATTTCAAGGAACTGATAGTCTGTTTTTATCAAATGGCCTATCTATTTTCTATGTACCTGTCTGTGATTTATAACTGAAATCAATAAGTACAGAGGAATAAGGATCATTTAGCTTATTTTTTAGAGGCTGAGGCTCCAGTTTTTAATCTTTTCCATTCTTGAAACTCTCAAAATAAAAGGTGCTAATAATACTAACCTTTCATACTTTTAATCTGAATCTCTTCTAGCAGTTTCTCTTTTCCTGGAAAAAAAGAAAATCACATACTTGAAGATAATTATTCTCTTTCTATCAGCTAGCTACCACTGCATAACAATCACAAGAATCTTTCTGACAAAAGAAAAATAATCATTTATTCTTATAGACTTGATGGTAGACTGAGGTTTGACTGATTGAGGCTGTATAGTCTGATAAGGGCTCACGTGTTCTCTCAGCTTCCAGCTGGGTCACTGGTTAGCTTGGGCCAGTACTTAGCAAGGACAGAAGGGCAGAAGGACAAGCCCAACACCCAAGCTATTCCCCCACTTTGGTCATATTACTTCTACTGACATTCCACTGGCTGAAGAAAGACCCATCTTCAAACCAAAGTGGGGAAATAGCTTGACTTTTTTTTTTCCTAGGAGAACATGCAGTTAACTTGGTTAAAGGAGATGGTAAAGGGGTGAAGCATTTGAGCCCTCAGTCCAGTTTCTGCCCATCCTTTGTGGCAGGCCCCCATGCTATTGTTGCTTTACACAAGCATGTACTGGGATGGCCATGTCTCTGTATCAGATCGTTTATTACTGTTTCCACAAAAATGCAAGTCTCCACTTTTTCATCCGCTCGACATCCATTGTTAAGAAGATTTTAAAGATGGCATTTTCCGCTTTCAGGGCCATCTGATAAAATCCTTTTCCAGGAAGAAATTATCATCACAGAAATTGTGCTCATCTCAGTACACAAGGCCCCTCTGCTCTAGCTCTTTAGAATCTGAATGCTATGTGTTCCACCCAGCCATGTATAAAATATGTCCTTTTGGCGCGAAGAATAACTTCCTGATTGGGATTGAGCTGAAATTGGCTCCTCCTTTGGGCAGAAACATAAATGATATCACACTTCCTGTGAAACATTTACATCTTCCCTGGCTGCATCACCTGAAAATTTTGCTTTGTCATCACTTCATACCCTCAAGTCCTCTTTCTTGCCATTCAGATAAGATCTTGCTGGGGGAGAGAGGGAGTGCGTGTATGTGTGGGTGTACGTAGCTATATATGTATGATTGAGCAGAACATATTTATTTTATAATTAAGCATAATCTTTATTTCCATAATAGCAGTTCTGTTACGTGCATCCCATGTCCATTAGTAAGTATAAAATATTAATTTGTGATTCTGTTTCATTTTCTGAGAAAGAATACGCACACACCCCTACACCCACACCCACATCAGTGACCACTACTTATGTTTCATCCGATATACGTTTTAAATTCCCAATCTGAGGACCTGCGAGAGATGTTACCATTTAAGATCTTTGCTCACATCTTATTTTCATGTTAACCAGGCAGAACAGGCTGATTCAGATGTTTGGGAGCATCAGAGTACTTAATCTGTTACCACTGCTTTGCATCATATCATGTTCTAGACTTCTTAGGAGCAATCTTTATTTATTTTTGGAGCTCACAGATTGCATTTGAACGAGTCAGGAATATTTTCCAGCTTATTTTAGTGAACTTACTCATATTTTGCCCAAGTGAAGAAAAAATACGCTGTTTTCAAAAGAGTTAGTATTAGTGGCATTCTAGGGGTAGAATATTATTTTACTTGCTCACGCCAAAGACAAAAGAAATTCACATAGTTGTCTGAAGGTGACACATTCACACATGCCCCTGAAGGTGTGGCTATGCCAGAATAGCACATTTCTATTGAACAAATTAAGGCCAAGCTTTCATTGAAGTCTTTGGTGTTAATTTTATACCCCACATCTGAACACTTTGTCTTCTTTCTTGAGTGGGTTAATAAACCCACAAGTATTACTTCACCTTTAAGAGCTACTTAGGTGATAAATATGCCTATTTGACTCAAAGTCTGCTCTACCAGTGATGATAGGGTTAGTTGCCTGGTTATTTGTGGTTATTTCTACAGCATCTGTGGATTCTAAGATTGGTCGTTTGTTTCATCAGAAGTGTGTGTCATACATTTTTATTGACTTACTGAATGCAGGTGTTTCCTAATTATTGGTTTGATTAACTATACATACACCAAATTAAAACAGAATAAACAAGCCCCTCTCTGGTTACTTCTTTTTCCCCACCCATTTCCATTATCATATCCCTGGGCACTTTTAAAAGTAAAACCAAATGGTTGACCACTATCTCGTTTTAATTTAGTAGACCCTCAAATCACTTCGGACCTCGCTCAGTGCCAGGTGCATACAAGGCCTGTATAGAATAGTTTATTGAATGAATACATGAATATGACTGAGTGTACGAGAATACTTTTGATATAAATGAACACCATAAATGCTGGGACCATGGATAAAACATCCATTTTTGTTTTTACTGTTATTTTAAACTTCCCTTGCAGATATTACTCTCAAGTATTCAGAGACTGAAGCATTGTGCATCAGGAGAGAAGAGAGATAAGGAAGCTAACAGGAACCAAATCTTTCAACCCATTAATCAAGCCTATAATTCCTATTAAGGCAGGTAAAACAATGAACAGTGCAATGAAAAAAATTTTTCTATATCATAAGCATATTTAAAAGCTAAAATCAGTGGCTGTTGTCCCAGGGTATAGCAGAGATACTTCTAAAAGGCAGAGAAGTTTGAAGACTCTCATTAAGGAGATGTCGCCTGCATGCACAGATAAAACAGGAAAGAAAAATGTATCTAAATTTCCAACAAAATGTAGCCTATATTCTTCCTCCCTTTCTGTCTCTCTGAATGATTCTCTAAGTTGCAATAGGAATAAAATGGAGCTTGAAATAGACAAAATGGGACCAGAGCTTTTTTTTTCATGTAATATCTTAATGGAATTGCTACTCCCCGCCTTCTGCACAAAGATAATTTGGTTTTTCCTTATACTCAGGAAGGACAATTTTAAGTTTCCAGTTAATGTCCTTATTTTTAATAAGTACCACTACTCTATTTCTAGATTCTCCATGCTCAGGGTATTCAGAGGAGGTGTGTATTTGGTTGTGCCTTACCCAGTTTGGTTTGGTATCATTTGCACTTGTAGGTTTTAATGGAAATGATAGCTAAAATGTGAATGAATGCCTCCTCTGTGGGTAAAACTAAGCCTAGAAGCCAACAGCTAGAGCAGTTAAATATGCGCCAATTCTCATAAAAAGAGCAGCCACAGGCAACGAAGGCTGGGCTGAATGCACAGAACCAGAAAAAGCCTCCCCTGTCACCTTCTGCACAGCCTGTAGGGCTGCCTAACCCTTTACTGCCGCTGCCCTTCACCCCATTAACAGATGCTCGCACCCACGCACATCCTATAGCCAAAACGGGAGCAGAAGTTCTCTTTTTCTCTCCTTTCCTTCTCTAGCAAAAATGTCAGCTCTCTTTTTGTAAGGCACGTTTTCTAAAAATCATGCATCATTATTTGGAATTCTCCAAATCACCATATTTCAGGAGTGACTCTGCAGAGTGACTTGCACTTTAAGCATGAAAGGTGACAGCCAAGTGACCTATGTACCCAGTTCACCAGCCTAACTTTTAGTTTTTGAAGCTCCTAAAACCGCCACTCCTTAAAAACCAAACTTAAGATTAAACCAGAACAAAAAACAACGTATGTTATGATCCAGTGCCCTAATGCAAAACCGTGGCCCATCTCGTGAGGGGATTACCTAAGGGATTGGAAGCCTCTTGGTCTTGAAGTTGGCACCTTGATAAGCTTTCTAAGGTGATGTGGGATGACCTCTAAGCAAACTGCAATGACATCTTCCACTGATGCCATGTGGCAGGTCCTGTGCTGACTTAGAAAGACTGCAGAAGGCATTAAGGTACAGGTAGTCTCTGTCTTCAAGGAGTTCATGGTGTAGCAATGGAAATAGACATAAACATACCAAATTGTAAAATTATGCATTAATATATAAATGAGTTATGGGAAATAAGTTGTGGAGAGACAAAAAGGGGTCCAAGTAATTCAACCCCAGGTTGTTGAAAAGGCTTCACAGAGAAAGTAACAGCTGAGTCCTGAGGGATACGCAGTGTCTTATCCAACTGAAGAGGAGAGCATGTGGAAAGACCTACTGTGTGTGATACAGGACAGGTGGCACCAAGACCTGCTGCCTCAGGCCCTGCGGTGTTGCTGCTGCAGGTGTGACATCTGCGGAGGAGACACTGGCACCTTGGTGTCTCCTTCCCCTGCACTTCTGGCTGGTCAATTTCATGGCAGACCTTGGTGTCTCCTCCCCCCTGCCATTCTGGCTGAAGGGGAAAACCCACCTTTTCTAGGGCTCGTCAATGCCATGTGAGTTCTAAGGCCTGAAAGTCAGTATTTGAACTTTTATAAACTATCTATTTGGATGTGGCCAACAGTCAGAGAGCTCAGGAAAGAGGTCAAGAATTCTGATGAGATCACCATGGGAGCTGGAGGAGATCAACCAAGGGAAAAAATGCAAATGGAGAAGGACTATGACTAGAAAAGAATATCAGGGACATAGGTATTCATAAAGATGGAAAAAGCAAAGTCTCATTAAAAAATTGGTCTTAAAATGGGCAAAGATCACTATTTCCTCAAAGATAAAAGGGAATGACAGAACGTAGTAACAACATAAAGAAATTGTGAAGAGGAAAACCTCAAGAAAACTGAAAATTGACCATTGTACCTAAAAATTAGGAGGTCATCAGTGCTATTAGTGAAGGTTTGTTAAGTGGACGTGTATTTATATATGTGTGTATGTTTTGGACTGAATGTAGAGAGACAATAGATTGAAATATGCAGTGAACTCAATGGTGGACCCTAAAGAGTGTGGTCCTGCTAACACCTCAATTTCTGACTTCTGGCCTCCAGACCTGTGAGAAAATGAAGTTCCGTTGCCTTAAACCCGATGGTTTTTGTTAATTTGTGACATCTTCTCCCATGTCCACCTCTCAAAGGGCATTCAGGAGACAGTGACGGGTAAAGAATGGAGACAAAGTTTTCATAAATGGTTACAAGCTCAAATGTTCTCAAGGCACAGGGAGATAAAGTAACTGGTTGGGAACGAATGTGGGAGAGGTCAAATCTGGTGATTAGGGGATGATACGCTCAGAGTTCCAAGTCAACACCCAGAGGTACTTCCCTGTGTCTCCCCCACCCCTACTGAACCCGCCGTCCACATTGATTACCGTATTTCACTCTTTGTTTCCCAGTCTTTCTTACATATGTAGCCTAGACTTCACATTTATCCATTTTAGCTCACTTCTCAAATCCCTTTCATTCTTTTGGCTTTATGGTGTACGCCCCTTGCTATTTCCCAAACCTAGTTAAATACCTCTGGTTCTCTAGTCTTGGGATAAATTCTGGTAACTGTGATGATTTTTCTCCTATATATTCAAGCTCTCGGACTTGAATCCTCCTAAATTTCATCTTGAGATCGTAACTCAACTCTTTCATTTGTCTTTGAACGAGAAAGTGAAGGTTATCCAACAAGCACTTTCTCCCTTCCTCTTCCTTCCACTTCACAACCTCATCATGCTGTTAATACATCCTGTCATTTCTTTCTATCTTTGAGGAAGCAATGACCTTTCCCCATTTTAAGACAAATTTTCCTACTCTTTCAAATGAATCTTTGCTTTGTCCACCTTTCTGAATATGTGTTCTCCCTACCTCCATCTCCCTGATAAACTATTCATAGTCCTCCCTTTGCGTTCTTTCCCTTGATCTCATCCAGCCCCTGTGGTAATCTTATTACAATTCTAAACCTCCTCCCTGAGCTCTCTGACTGTTGACCATAAAAGTTTGAACATTGACATTAAATATACACTTACCATCTTTCCCTCCAATATCCTGTTTTTGTTGATATAGAAGAAATGCTCCTAGACCTATAGATTTAAAACCTGGTAATCAGCTTCAAATTTGTGCTTTCCCTGATCCACTTCCCTCCATCTATAATCGTGACAGATATGGTGCTTCCACCTTACAGATATGTAAAGGGCATTTGTAGTTGCTGAGATAGGCACTGGGATAGAATGGGATGAGCACTAGACTTGGAAACAGAAGACTTGAACTTGAAGCCTGGCTTGATCACGTAGTTCCTCTGTGACCTCTGGAAGATTACAGAACCTCTCTATGCCTCAGTTTTCCATCTGTAAAAAGGTCATAGGATAGGTGAAAGGTCAAAGGATTGCTGTGAGGTTATAGAAGCTAATATCCATAAAAGTTCTTTGTAAATTCCAAAGTGAATGCTTTGATTTTGTTGTTGGTGTAGCCAGATATATATTTCCCAAATAAGTTTCACTCTCAGGGAGAAAAGACTACAAAAATAAGAAGATCGGATCCTCATTTGGCTGTGTGCAGGGATTCATGCCTGTTTCTTAGCACCTTGGGAGGCAGGAGGATTTTGAGATCAGGAGTTCCATACCAACCTGAGCAAAATTAGCCAGATGTGGTGGTGCCAACATGTAGTCCCAGCTACTCTGGTAGATTGTTTGAGCCCGGAAGTTAAAAGTTACAGTGAGCTATGATGATGCCATTGCATTCTAGCTCAGATGATAGAGGGAGACCCTGTCTCAAAAAATGAAAACAAACAACAAACCAACCAACCCCCCTCTTTTGCAAGAGGCAAACTGTTCACAGTTCTCAATGGATCAAGTTCTATGCTAAGTTTACAGACTATTAACTTGAATCCTTCTGAAGCTGAGATTCTTGTGGGTAATTTTTAAGACGATTATTAGAAATTGCATGTGTTCCAAACTAACTGTGTTACTATCCTTTCATATTTCCCCCTGGAAAGCTAGTCATTGGAAGGGTCCACTTGACATTGCACTAGCGAGTCCTTTTCTGATGATATTGGGGTGGAAGCAAAGGTTTCTGCTAATCTCTGTTGCTGTGCCTTCATTACCAGCAGCCCTGTCCATCTGGATGCCCTACTTACTTCTGTGTGCTGAGAGAACGTGTAGACTGAAACCTCTGACTAGGCTTCTTCGGTTACTCAGACTCATTAAAGCATAAACCAGGTAGCGGTAACACTGCCATTACGAGCGTCAGAATTCGGTTCCTTACCCTCATGGGGATCCCCAGTGTTTGAGACTTAGACTTTACCTTGCTAAATGAAAATAATATTGTGTGTAATTTGTTCACTTTATTCTTTAATTTGCTGCTACTTGTTCGAAGTACTTAGAACTTAGGTCTAGTTCTGTGACTTTTAGTTGACAATTCCTTTTCTTTTTTTTTTAAATCCCACTGATGTAGCATAATGGATATCAACAAAATGAAATGAGATCATGTATTTCTTAACTAAAATATGTCTGATGTGATGATTGGCCTGGTAGAGAGAGCTACCTCAGAGTGGAGGTTTTTGGAGTGGAGATAGCTGCCTCAGAATGTGGCTCTGCTTATATTTAAATATAAAAGAGAACTCCGTTTTCATAGTGTGTGCCAGTGTTTCACTGCTTGGCTTTTTGGCTAAGATCAAGGGTGGCATGTTGTGTGTCAGTGGTGTATATGTGCATTCAAAGAATGATTTTTTTCAGTACGGGACACTTTTTATTCAACAAAACCTTATAAGTGACCTTGAGCATACAATGTAAGGCAGGTGACCTCTTCAGAGTCCACGTTGTCCTGATTCTATGCAATTCAATTAGGGACCAACCCAATTCTAGTTCTTCTGTTCTTATGCAGTGTTTAATTGTACAGATTCCGTAAAAAATCACTTAATATAAAGAAAACAAATACTCTTTTTTTATTGCCACACTAACTACTTTTGCCAGCAAGTGTTTTGGGGGGTGTTTTTTATTTATGGATTTTTCACAATGCTGGAAAGCTCTTGTCTGTTTTAGTGCTTTATATTTATAGTTGTGGGATGATCATTTTCTGGTTGGTTTCACATTGAGCTCTTTCAGAACTAGTTGGAGTAGTAATAGTTTCATACTGTTTATACTTTCTCCCCCTGAGTCCTTTGTTAAATCTTTTTCACTCTGTCAGTGACACTGCAGTATCTTACACTACACATTCCTAGGCTATTAACTTTGGGCATGGCTAATGATTTCTTTTATATATATCCACAGCACATAAAACATGTAAATGTTTCTTGTTAAAACAAGAGAACTCAAAACACAATCAACCCTATCAGCAAAAGAAGAAAGAGCTGGAGATTTTCTTTTTCCAAGTGAGACTGCAAGAGAGAAACAGGTTTGCAAAATCAGAAACAAGCTTGCAAAATCCCGGTGTGGGAAAACAAAGTAAATTATGAAAGACCCCTAAAGGGAGAGATTTAGTTTTCTTAAAAACCCGTTTCTTTGGCATTTCATTCCTACATTAAAAATTTTTAAGACAGCAACACATTTGAAACATCAACAGTAGCAACTTAACGGTTTTCTGACAAAATGAGTTTCTGTAAGGCTGGAAGGAAGGAAAGGTGGAGGAATCTCAAAGTCACCTTTACTCCTACATCATTGTGCTGAAACACTTGTAAAGGAGCTCGGAGGAGTATCTCACCTTACCCCTGTGAGGATTTAACCTGAAAGTGGCACCTGCCACTAACTGGAAAACAAGCCCTCTTGGGGGCAAAGTTTAACAGCAGAAGATTAAGGGAGCAGGATGAGTTGGGAATCCTACCCCAAGGGCAAGAAATAGAACCAACTAGAACACAAGGAACGGGTATTTGCAATTTGCACCTTCTCAGTGAGCATCTTTGGATGCCCCTGGGCTCCTGACTCCTGGCTTTTTTTGGGGGGGGGGCATTCAGGCTTTTGGAACAAGCAGGATGATTTGGGAAATATCTTTGAGTTGGAGGCAGAGACAAAAACACCTGGCTTGGCCTTTTTAGACCAAACTGTCCATGGGATAACGGTAGATGGAATGAAGAAGAGAGTCAAAGAGAAAGGAATGGGGTGAGAGGAGAAGTCACACAGGGAGAGGATGAGGGAGGAGAGAAAAAACTGGGCAACAAAGGAGGCAGGGAAAAGAAGCGATACAGTAGGGGAAGTGGGATTTTCACGGCAACTTAATCAGGGTCTTAAACTACAAAGGTAGTGAGATGAAATATACAAAAATGAGAAACACTTAGGAAATATTGATTGGGGTTGCCCCAGTAGCATACAGACGACCACACTGGCTAGGGTACTGCCCTGCTTAGAACTGACTCCCCTTGGGGCAATGGGAGGCACTGTAGCAGGCTCTGGCTCTGTTCTTACTGGCGTTCCTCTGCTTCCAGGGAACAGTTCCAAAGTAGTAAGGTCAGCAGGGAGGAAGTGACATCAGTGTCGGCTTTCCATGCCGGGAACCAACTCTGGATACACTGGAGAGTTACCGTTGGTCAAAGCCCATCTCTGCCCATTAAAATGGATCAGAGAGGCCAGGCTCAGAGCTCCCTCCTCCACCCTCTTCAGTCACTGTGAATCCCTTCTGGTGGGGAGGTGATGGGGAAAGAACAGATTAGAAAACAGAACAAAATAGTAATCATGATCGTTGGATGTTTTCTTCTCTTTTTAAACATATTTATTGACCTATTCAGAGTTCTTGTCCTAAATTTCCTATCTTAAGGATCTGGTTTACTGGCAGAGATGTTTTCCCCAAATAACAACTGAGCACTTTCTTAAAAAGCTACACGTTCAAGGTTAATGCTGCGGTTGTCTATCTTGGCCTTTTTGGACACTGAACCGAGAGAGCTAATCAGTGGATCTGTTGTCTCTAGGAAACCGAGAAGGAAAACAATCAGCTCTGTTCTCTCAGGGCCGAGGGAGTGAACTGTAATAAGGGAGCAGGGAAAGCTCAGGGCGCCGCAAGCCTCAACACACAGGTTAGCACCGCCCGCGCGCTGACCCAGCTCACAGGTGCGGGGTTGCCAGGTAACGCTCGCCTGGGGCTTCGGGGTGCTGCACGACGCCCTGCAGTTGGACTTGGAGAGGCAAGGGCATGGCCCATGGCCGGGGGCGGCCGTGGGAGTGGGGGTGGGCAGGGCAAACCGAGTCGCTATCCGGGCCTCTGGCAGAGCCGCTCTTCCTCACCTCTGTAGCAAATGGAAACAAGGCGCCTGAATGACCGCTCTTCCTCCTCGGCTGCCTGAGCTGTGAAAGGCATCTGATTAGTGTGATCTTACAGATGCAGAAGGCGGAAAATGAACCCCTACTGTGCATTCCAGAAAGCCCACTGTATATATAACATATAGGGAGGAAGGGTGTGTGTGTGTGTGTATTTCTGCCCTTTATAAAATTATATTCTAAAAATTCCTCTCAAACTTGGGCAATTTTTTTCACATTCTCTTTAGGGATTCTTGAAGGTCTGGTTTTTCCTACCCACTCTGGCCCTCCCTTCTCGCACAGATGTAGTTCAGATCCTGCAGCATCCCGTGGTCAGTTGCATGTGGTCCTCATGTAGAGTCTGCCATTTCCCACATCATTTATCTGGCAAATTCATAAATCTAGAACACCTTGTTCCTAAATAATGCCAGAGGTGTAAGAACCTGCTTTGTCCTAGGCTAATGTTGACTTGTTCTTGGTGGGTTGCAGTAGTTACTGGCCAGGGTGTGTGATCTTAGGGATCTGCAGTTCATTCCATGTGATCCGGAAACCTTTAAGTAAAGGGACGGGCACAGTGTCCCCATGCACAGCAGAGTACGTTGTGTGTGGTGGTCGTGAATTTACAAAGAAAGGACCAGCGTCTTTCAGAGTCTTCACTGGTATACAGTTAGTTAGGTTGGGAGAAGGGTGAATATTGGAAAGCAGCCAGCCTCTCTCTTCCATGGCCTGTCTTTACTGCTAAGTCTTTCCTAAGCGCGGACCCTTACTTCTTGACCTTGGGATATCTGTATGTTCCTGAATCCAGTATGGTGAGGAAAACATGAGTTATCTAATAAAACAGTGGGAAAGCTAAGAACTTGAGGTTGAAGCAGAGGCAGCCAAACTATCTTGATGCCACCTGGAACCAGGCAGGCCAGTGGAGAGATCACGCAGGCTCACCTTCCTAGCCCGAGGGCTATCATTCTGCTTTATATGCTTGAGTCACTGTGAGTGGGGAAAGATTTATAGGTGTTCTTTCAACGCTTACTCAACAAATATTTACTGAACACCTACTCTATTCTGAGCTCCGCGGTGTATTTAGAGACCAGAGCTGCAAACAAATCATTCTTCCTCGCAATTCTTGAATGCTGCTCTTTTTAACTGCCTCTAGATCACATCCTAAGTATCAATCCATGTATTGATTGAACACTTACATGTGTGAGTCTCTTACAGGTTGACGTTGTCAATATTTACAAAGTCTAAGACCTGTTGACTTGGAGGCAGCTTCTTTTCTGTGGGTGTGTACTTTCACGTACCTTGCATTAGCGTGCAACTGAGGCCGAGGTTATGTTTAAAAAATTGTAAGTCAAAACCAACCAAACAAAAATCCTAACTATTACACAGACAGAGCTCAAGAGTGGAGAAAGAATGCTTCAAGGCACTTTGTAGGAGTCCACCCAACCTGCTTCTGGATTCTGATTTTATAGGGTTTTAGTATCAAAAGTATATTTGTAAAGGTGGTTTTTAAGAAAACTGTAAATACTTTTCTAATGATGTTAATAGGTTAGTAGATGAAATTTTTCCTATTTGATCATAACTAACTCTAGGGTCTAAAATATGGGTTAAGATCCCTCATTCATTAAGGAGATGCTGTATTTGGCATGAAGAGTGAAAAATATGGTCTTTGGTATGCTAAGTCATCACCAATGATGTTAGATCTCAAATGTGTGAATGAGGAAAATACAACCTTTGTAAAGCCTTTGGCACCCAACCAGAGATTCATGCAGTGCCAAAGACGAGGGTTTGGGAGAAGAGCTTCTCTTTCCAAACATGCCAGCTCTGTTCAGGAGTACCCCTCAAACCAGTGAAGTGGGAGCACATGGTTTCAAGTGCAGCTTGTGGAGCTTGGTGGGTTTCCAGAAAGAATTTTGCCTTGCTGATTCTAGGTAAAATCTAGATTCTAATTCAGTGTTACCCAATCTTTCCAAACTCAAAACTCCCATAAATGTTTTGTCATTCTATCTTCTATAGAGGCCAAATCAGCCAGAAATATTCTGTTGTGAAGTCTCTGTCCCAAAGGCACTAGGCATATTAACTATGCTTTATCAAACAGCTTATGTCTCCCTATGCAAACCTTCTGGAAACTCTAATATAGTTCCATTAACTAGGAGGCACAGTACAGTTTGCTTTGGACAGTCCTCGTCTACTCTTGTCCTGGTGTAAATATTGATGTTTTGTGCCCTTTTCACTCTTATGTGTGTCCTTGTTTGAATGTTGAGGTGTATGATCACCTTATCTTTAACCTGGATCTTATTCTACCACCACTTAAAAATAACTCCTCTAGGCTTATCGAGACCTTATCTCTGTATATCTATATGAATTTGGGTAAATCATCTAATCTCCCTGGGGTTCAATATGGCCATGAGGGACAGATGTTATCTACTTTCTCCCCCATACTAATGCATGAAATACTAGCCACATCAATCAAAGTATCTGATCACCATTTTGAGAGTCTATTTTTTTCCCTCACAGATAGATGGGATAGCTGGATACTGAAGGATCTCCCATAATCAACAGCTAGAAGGTGGAGGACCCTTTATGCCATTCTAAGAAGTTTGGGTTTCATGCTAGGCAAAGGAGACTCAACAAGTCTTATAATAGGCGAATGATGTTGATTAAATATTTGCTTCAAAAAAGCATGTTGTAATAATCCAGGTGAGAAGAAATGGAAATCCTCACAATGAATTTTGAACTCTGTATCTGGGAAGTCTTGAAATTAATATATTTTTGAGCTTGAATGACTGAGAACTATTCGGACGGAGTGAATTTCAATTAGGTTCCTATCGCCTCAACTCAACTCTCTCAAATATAGGCCAT
This sequence comes from Galagoides demidoff, assembly GCA_963574575.1. Classification (NCBI taxonomy): domain Eukaryota; kingdom Metazoa; phylum Chordata; class Mammalia; order Primates; family Galagidae; genus Galagoides; species Galagoides demidoff. The sequence goes on along the minus strand of CAUYQV010027331.1, from coordinate 7,821 downwards.
CAAGGTAATATTTTCGTGCTTCTCATCTTTCAAAAAAGTTGTTGTCCTCTATTGACAAAATGCCATGGCATCCAAGAGCAGGATCTCTTTCAGTGATGAATCACATGGTTCCCATGTGCTAAGATATAAATTGTTAACCCACTTCTGGATTCATAGAGATGAAAGATGCTTTATTTGTTGTCCTTTGAGATGAGAGATGCATAATTTATAACACCAGCATTACTCTTTTATTTATTTTTGTGATGCTGAATCACATTCTTCCCTAGTGATGGTTTGGCAGAATCTCTTTTAATTTGTGAGCAAGTGACTTATTAAAAGCTGGAGATAGAGGGTCTGGCTATGTGAAAGTGGGTGTTGTGTGAAGAAAACAGTATGATCCTTTTGTTGTTAACACAAAGACCTTATTCTCCTGCTCAAAAGTGTTAGTAGGACATTAAACATGTGCGCATGATGTAAAGATGTTGGCTCTGATGTGTGTTCATGTAGGCTTAAGGTTTAGGATGACATAATTAGGTGCATTTCTGTAAAAGTAGCTTAAAATATTGCAGTTATAGACTTGGCACTGTCTCCTCTTCCAGGGGGCCCATGATTCTGCATAATCTTCTTTTCCTTTCTAGGTACTCAACTGTTCTCAGCGTCCAAACATATCAACAACTTTGTGTTTAGGGAAATGTCTAGTGTCCTTGGTTGGCAGAATCTTTAGAATTTCCTTCCCTGGAAATCTCTTTGCAGCTTTGTAGAAAAGTTGAGTTTTGTTTGCTTGTTTTTTTGATTTTAACTGACAGTTGTGGCAATTCTTGGCAGTGAAGTTTTGGACGATTTAATTTTTTCAAATGTTTGCTTTGTAGCATCTCTGCTTCAGAGGGAATGTAGGGGGCCATGCGTTTGTGTGTGGATTGGGGTGAGGCATGAATGTTGGAGAACTATTTCTGTCTGTTTTTTCTACTAATATACTCTTCCTTCTGTGGAATCATTCACATCTCCTCAACATTTGGGGGATCACAGCAACAGTGAAATGTCTGGAAATAAGAGAGCGGGTCAGGTTAGCTAATAGCTTCTTATTCTTTTTGTTCATTTCTACTAGCAAAAAAGTGCTTTCCTTTAGATTGGCAGGTTAAATAGCATTACCGGTTGAGTATTCCTTTCAGAAATGCTTGGGACCAGAAGTGTTTTGGATGTCAGCTTTTTTTCAGATCCTGGAATATCTGCATATATGTAATGCAGTGTTTGGGAGATAAGGACCCAAGTCTAAACACAAAATTAAGTTAGTTTTCACATATCCCTTATATACATAATCTAAGGTAATTTTATACACTATTATTAATAGTTTTGTACATGAAACAAAGTTTGTGTACCTATGGTCAAGTGTGGCATTTTCTACTTGTAGCATCATGTCAGAACTCAAAGTTTCAGATTTTGGAGGGTTTAGATTTCTGGTTTTGGGTTAGAGATGCTCAATCTGTAGTAGGAAAGGAAAGGGACTTCTGGACAGGCAGACACGGGGCCTGTAGGGTAACACTGCACAAAGAATCCAGCCTGAACAGCACAAAACACTCAAGGAAACAAATATATCTAAAAGTGTTGTTACCAATTTGGTGGCACCATTCTATTTTATTTGGATATAAATTTTCTTTTCTTTTTTTTTTGAGACAGAGTCTTGCTCTGTCACTTCAGCTAAAGTAGAGTGGCCTCATAATAGCTCACTTCAACCTCAAATGCCTGGGCTTAAGTGATCCACTTGCCTGAGGTTCCTGAGTAGCTAAGACTACAAACACATGACACCAACCAGGTTATTTTCTATTTTTAATAGAGATGGGGTCTCTTTCTTGCTCAAGCTCATCTTGAACTCCTGTGATTGAGCAATCCTCCCACCTTGGTCTCCCAGAGTACTATGAGCCACTACCACCACACATGGCCATATATTTGCTTTCTTAAGTAGAGTCAGTTTGGCATTTCTAAGAATCTTGTTTTAGACATATAGAAGGTATTATTATTTCTCTCACATTCATTCTGGAATGCAGAAGTTTGACTTTAAAAAAAAATCATTCTGTTTAGGGCCAGGCATGGTAGCTCACACTTGTAATCCTAGCACTCTGGGAGGCCAAGGTGGGTGGATTGCTCGAGCTCGGGAGTTCAAGTCCAGCCTCAGCAAGAGGGAGACCCCATCTCTACTAAAAACAGAAAAACTGAGGCAAGAGGATCTTTTGAGCCCAGGTGTTTGAGGGTGCTATAAGCCATGCCTCATGGCACTCTACTGAGGGGAACAAAGCGAGATTCTGTCAAAAAACCCCCAAAAAATAAACCCACAAACTTTCTATTTAACACTAGAAGCAAATGATGGAAAACTAAGGCACAGCTGTCTTTATGTGTATAAAGACCCTGGGACAAGATAAGGAGTACTAGCAGTTACGTCTTCACTGAGGACAGAAATGGACTTCAACTAACTAAGGTGAGGGATTAGAAGAAGGTTTAAGAAACTTCTTTCTATCTGTACCAGTCTATACTGATGGTAGGATTTATAGAATTTGTTTCCCCGGCTGCTTTTGTTGACAGCATTATTGTAGTTACAGTCATCTTAGCAAAAGACAAATATCTACCTATCTGGAATGAGTTAAAGAAGTCATAGGGTTTAGCCTTCAAATGTATTCCTTTGCAGTTAAGAAACTAGGTCTGATGTCTTCTCATGTTAAAAGCTGGGTCAAGGACAAGACTCAACTCTTAGGCACCAGCACTGGGGAGTTTTCTGTGTAGCAAGCTCTGGGGCACTCCTCAAAAGCAAGAGATAAAGCTAACGAACTCTGGAGCTTTTTTTCTACTCTGAATATTTAAATCCAAATGCAATTCCACCTTTGCAAAATTTGAAATTATATTTAATACATCAGAATGGGAATTATTCTCTTATTTCTTCAAAATGCATAAGGCATAAATTTTTTTTTCGTTGAGTATTTTTGAAAACAATTATATTAGTAAAGGTCCAAAAGCCTCAGGACCAGACAATTCAATGGTGTAACTCTCAGTCCAAGAATCAAGCTTGGGGGGAGGAGGCATTTGTAAAAGTCCTGTAGTCCATAGCTGGAGAACCTGGAGTTCTGATGTCCAGGGGCAAGAGAAGGATATCTCAATTCCAGGAGAGAAACAGGGAGAGCAATTCATCTTTCCTCTGTCTTGGTTTATCTAGGCCCTCAGTAGATTAAATGCCGCTTACCCACCTTACAGGAAGCTCTTCCTTACTCAATCCACTGATTCAAATGCCAATCTCTCCCAGAAAGACCGTCACAGGAACTCCTGGAAATAATGCCTGTCCCAGCTATCTGAGTATCCCTTAATCCAGTCAATTTGACACCTAAATTTAACGTTCACACCTAGTATCTTTGTTTCCTCTCATTGTGTTTGTGTGTGTGTTTATGTTCGCATTAAATATCTGAAATGTGCCTCTGGAGTATAAAGTAAAAGTGTCTGCTTGTTGCTTTGGAAACTTTATATGGTTGTTCAGAATGGCACCTTGTTGCTGCCAGGTCAATAGAGTTGCTTTAAATATAGCCATATATTATGAAAGCTGTGACAAGTACATTTGTGTTTTATCACTTGTGATGAATGTTTCATTTCATTGGGATCTATTCTCCTGAAAATTAAGTGCTCACCCCAGAGAGGCACGTGGCATCTTTTCTGGGAGGAAAAAAAAAATCACTCTGTAAATGAGATCTGCCTAGCCCAGCTGTCTTAAAGAACTAATAGTCTTCTTAAGACTAGAACAACATTCCTTTTCTTTTTGTTTTAAAAATCTTGGTGGGGTGTAAGAAATACATACCTTCAATCTGACACTCTGATTGTCTGAGAGGCTTGGTTTTAGAATGATGGAATCCTGGCTTGGTGCCTGTGGCTCAATCCACTAAGGCTCCAGCCACGTACACCTAAGGTGGCCGGTTCGAATCCCCAGCCCAGGCCTGCCAAACAACAATGATGGCTGCAACCAAAAAATGGCCGGGTGTTGTGGCGGGTGCCTGTGGTCCCAGCTACTCGGGAGGCGGAGGCAGGAGACTTGCTTGAGCCCAGGAGTTGGAGGTTGCTATGAGCTGTGATGCCATGGCACTCTACCCTGGGGGACAGCTTGAGGCTCTGTCTCAAAAAAAAAAAAAAAAGAATGCTGGAATCCAAGGAGATTAGAAGGAAAAGGGGATTTAGGACTCAGCCCAGACCCTTCATTTCACAGGTGAGTACTACAAGGCCTAGAAAAATAAGATGACTGGTCCAAAGTCAAATGATTTAAAGGGAGAAACAAGACTAGAAACTTGTTTTTGATTTCCTTCATCAGGAAGAATATTTCCATTAGGCAGAAGCAAAGCAGGTAACACTGAGAGGTCCAGGGATTCAAAGTCAAGGTCAGCAGATACCTAGTGACAAAACCTGTGGTGGTAAGGGATAGGAGAGAAACCTGCATGTAAATGATTAGAAACATTTGGGCTGCAAGTATGGGTCTTTAAGACCACTACAGATTAAGATAATCCCTAGTCATGGTATCATCCCTGCACTAAGCTCTAGAGCCACATTAGAAATGGAGCTGTGCAGACCCTAAATGAAATAAAAATAGTGTTGGATAAACATTGTCTGCCTTGTTTGTAACAGGGCCTCCCAAGGACTTGACCATCACCCATACTAGTGAAGGTAACATTCTTCATTCATTGTTTTTGCTAAACTGCGTGCTTTTTGTCATTATTTTTGCAGCATTTACTTGGCAGCTCTGATAACACAAGTGGGAAACAAATACAAGATGTGCTCATTTGCAACAGTTGCTGTCCTGTGTCCAGATTGCCATTATAAACACTACGCATGGATGGGGGATTGATTTGATGGACAAAGGGATTGCTTGTGATGTTTGGACCTGAGAACTTACGAATTACTTGGTGTTGCATTGGAACATAAAGCTATTCCCTGATGCATCTTCTCCGTCTGGCCTTGTGTCTGAGGTAACTCCCTTAGGATGAACTCTGTTTTCAATGCAGAGGTCTACACTGTTAGATCAGCTGCAGCAGAAGCCCGTTGGCAGGCAGAAATGTATGAAGAATGTTCTTACACTGGCATATTTCTCCACTCACCAGTCATTCAGCTTCTAAATGTCTTGATTACACCCCTCCAAGTTGAAATTGGAATAGGCCCTAGATTATTTTAATTAGTTACTTATCAATAATATGTGCTGAGTTGCCTACAAGAAATGGAGAATTGTAAAAAAGAATTGGTCAACTTTCCATAGCCAGGGTCAGATCATATATAAAATCACCTTTCATCATAGTTGCGCTGGGTAATTATTAATAGATCTCCATTTTACTCTCAACCCTGGGTTTGGTCAATCCGTGGTATAGTCCTAGTTAATTAGCAGAACTGCTTGGAAGCAACATTGCAAAGTGGGAGGAGTTTGTCTTTGGGCCTTTCTTGCATCATCTATCAGGACACCTCCATTTCTCCCTCCGGGGCACATGCTTTTCCATCCCCTGGGTGTTTTTACCTGTGTGCTATTCTCCCTTATTTTGTTTCAGCTGGTTATTAACTTGTTGCTGCTCAGTGTTGGTGCAGCTATATTCTTAGCCTTTATCCACAAAGCAGCCAAGAGTTCACAAGCTTTTTGATCCATAAAACTCAGTTCAGCCCGTGCCTTCAGAGAATGGTATGAAAACTTCTGGTTATGAAGAACTTCTTCCACTTCTCTCTTGTCATTGGGACTGGATATGTTGTTTTCTTAATGCCTCTATGGAACTTTATATATGATATTCCCTGTGGCCCTCCCTCTAGGGTTTGTAATACTGTATGTATTACCATACGTTCCACTGTATGGTCATTATTTACTTGCATTCCTTTATCTCTGTTTAAAAAATACCTTTAGAATTATGTTTAATTGTGTTAAAATATGCACAACATGAAATGTATGACTTAACTATTTTTAAGTTCATAGTTCAATCATATTAAATAGATACTTGATTGTATTTCTGTTTGCCCTTCAATATTCTAAAATTGTGGCGAGTCAAGATTATGCTTTGTTAATGCATTTTCAGCCTAAGAGTATGCCTGGAGTCAAATAATTAGTCAATGAACTTGACAACTAAATGGAGGAGTCCCTGCTTTTCTGCTGCTTTCCCTTGGTCCCTCAGTTCCTGTAACTTTCATTTTTTTTTTTTTTTGGCTGAGGCTGGGTTTGAGCCCACTACCTCGAGCATATGAGGCCAGAGCCTTACTCCTTTGAGCCCTAGGTGCCACCCCCTGTAACTTCCTGATTGCTGACTCTTTTCCAGGACTTTGTCATCAACTGTGTGTTTCTTCCCCAACTTGTGAGGGTTTCCTGGTTCTCCACTATATTTTAAGTCTTCTCTTTTACTGCATTTCTTAGGATTTGTGTTCTTTGCCTTTTGTCCTTTTTCCCACCTTTGAATCCATTGTGTTCTTTGACTTTGGAGAAGTTCAAACTGCTTCAACACCCAGGAGGGTGAGATAAGCACCACTGACTTGTTTTCCCTGCTTTGACCTCTCATATCTCTCCAAATTCTGATTTGATTCTGTTTGCAAGATCTGATCTGGAGTTAGAAGACATGGGTTTAATCCTGACCCTATATCCATCTAGCTTTGTGACCAGTGGTAACTTAGCCTCTCAGAGCTCACGTTCTACATCTGTGAAGAACTGGTAATAAAAAATATCATCTTCTCAAGAATGAATGAGATAACATTTGTAGAAGAACTTTGCAAATTAACACTGAGCTGCTCTGCCACATTCAAAATGAGTGGGATAGCTCTCCTTTGCACCAGTTGTAAGAAGATATTTAAACTTAAAAAAGTCTTCTTGAGGGTGGTGCCTGTGGCTCAAAGGAATAGGGTGCTGGCCCCATATACTGGAGGTAGTGCAAACCTGGCCCTGGCCAAAAACTGCAAAAAAAAAAAAAAAAAAAAAACTCTTCTTGAAACCATAATACATAGTCTCTCCTAAAGCAAAGAGTAAAAACCTTAAGCTTTGGCCTATCACCTTGGAAAGCTAGCCAACTCATGACTAGATCATCTTTGGAACCAGTTAGAACTGCTGTTTTATAGTTTGCTAAATTGGGATGTGTGAGACACATCAAATTAAAGCCTGGATGCTCTATAAACTTAGTGTTTAGAAATTATTTTTAAAGCAGTTTCTTAGAATTTTAAGCAATTGTGGATTGTTTAAGCTTAACGATATATTTGTTACAACATATAATGAGTACAAAAGTTGTAAACTAAGGGTTATCTCACCTATTAATATTGGTCTGAAACAGCCTTTAGAAATGAGTTAAAAAAAAACCAAAAAACGAAAACCTCAGGAGAAAAGTCAGACACAGCAATGCCTATTTTGTGAGAACAAAAGGCCCTAAAATTTCAGATTAATTGGTTTAAAAACCTGCAAGATTTCTATCAATTGGGCTATAAAAATATTTTCCAAATTATCAGACATTTTGTACACAAAATAGTCTGACCATATTTTTGTTTTGTAAAATCACACATTTTAAAAGTTCACATCATCAATATTTTCTATAAAAGAAGAACATTGGCTCGGCACCTGTGGCTCAAGCGGCTAAGGCGCCAGCCACATACACCTAAGGTGGTGGGTTCGAATCCCCAGCCCGGGCCCGCCAAACAACAATGATGGCTGCAACCAAAAAATGGCCGAGCGTTGTGGCGGGCGCCTGTGGTCCCAGCTACTTGGGAGGTGGAGGCAGGAGACTCCCTTAAGCCCAGGAGTTGGAGGTTGCTATGAGCTGTGATGCCATGGCACTCTACCCAGGGGGAAAGCTTGAGACTCTGTCTCAAAAAAAAAAAAAA
>CAUYQV010027329.1:0-27413 GCA_963574575.1 Galagoides demidoff | reverse complement strand
GTGGTCCCAGCTACTTGGGAGGCAGAGGCAGGAGACTCGCTTGAGCCCAGGAGTTGGAGGTTGCTATGAGCTGTGATGCCATGGCACTCTACCCAGGGGGATAGCTTGAGGCTCCGTCTCAAAAAAAAAAAAAAAAAGATAACCTATAGAAGTATTAAAATCTAAATACAATGTTGAAGGTGGGGTTATGCCTGGGTATGTCTGTCAGTCTCTGTCTTTACCCTCAGAGTCTGGCTGATACTGTCAAAATTGCAAATCCTGTACTAGTGAGGTCAGCTGACAACCTAGATGTGTTGTGAGGAAGACACTCTTAACAATCAGAATGCAATAGCCTGCTCTTGGGACTGGGACAGAGGGTTGGCGCAGGTGGAGACTTTGCTTTGTATTCCGAGCTCATCAGGAATTTCTATCATGTGCACACGTGAGTCTGACAAAAATAATAATTTTCAGCTTTTTTGCATCCTTTTGAATTCAAAGAGAAGCTGTCAGGCCCAACAAGGTGATGAGCCTAGGGGCCAAGGGCAGGTTGGACTGTGGCCTCCTTCTCAGGGGCTGCAGGCTGTGGGAGTGGGCAATGGCAGCACAGGTGGAAGGAGAGAAATATTTCTGGGAAGCCCAGTGAGTGGCACCAAGAGTGGCTTGTGGCCCTGGTCTTTAGGCTTTCTGCATCAAATGGTCTGAACCACCAGGGATGCTTCATACTTACATGCATTTCAAAAGCTTTATGCTGGAGTCTTCCCAAATTCTGAGGTGTGGAATTTGCCTTCAGGGCTCCTATGCTGGGCCTGCTTTGTGCTCCCTTTTTCTGGCTGGGGGCATTTTTCTACAGACCCTGCACATCCCCATCTCCTGAGGCTGCTTTGCAAAACTGAATTCATAGCAACGGTCACCACGTCACCACAGCCTGTCAGCAGGCACATGCACTGCACCACCAAAATGGAAATACAAACAACAAAGGCCTCCTTGGTAAAAGCTCAGAGCACAGAATTCAGCCCTGGGGCAGGTTTCACTGTGTTCATGGAGTCCTGGCTGTGTGGTTGATCTTACTCCCTGCTTGGGTCCAGACATGAACCTCCAAGGACTTGTTTGATCCTTATGCAACAGGGAGACCACCAAGCCCCCTGACTTAAACTTGAATCCTCTAACTCTAAATTAAGTCACCTCCAGTGGCCTGTGCTCATCTTTCCTCACCATTGTCAATAATTCTCAAATCTGGCTGCCCATCAAACCTACCATGGACACTGAAGGCTCACCTGACCTTCAGGTGGGGGGGGGGGGCGGAATAGGGGAGTGTCTGTAGCAAATGCTCAGGTGATGCTGGTGTGTCCAGCAGGGCCCACCTATAGGCTGCCATTGGAAACCACCAGGCAGAGGGTTGCAAGGAGACTGGGATCACATCCCTGGCACTGGGGGATGTGCTGTCCAGCAGAAGGAACCTCTGGGAGTCTCCCGGGGTGGGGGGGCTCTCAGTCACCTGCCCCCACACACCCACCAGGAGAGAGTGTCCTGCCTGCAACTGCAAGTCTTGCTCTCAAGAACTGAAAGGGCTCTCACTGGAAGAGCCCAGCACAGGTCGTGCTTCTCACTGGGACTGCTCTGGATCCCAGCCCAGGCAGACCCTGCCGAGAGGAAGAGCAGGCCTGCCAGGGGACAGAAGCTGATGCTCCAAGCCTGCCAGCCCCTCCAGCCTGGGCTCTCCAGTCTTAGTGAGGTTAGGGAGCTGTTTGAGGCATAAAGTGAGAGTTCAAGGCCCAAGACAAGACTGCAGCAGAAAGGATGTGACTGATGCAAGAGACGCTCTGGTGACAAAAGTAATTTGGCTGAATGTAAAGATTTTTTTTTTTTTACTTTCAGTGCTAAAATGGGCATAAATATTTCGTGTTTAAATCATTTGTAAGTAGGTAGTTCAGTGGTGTCAAGCAGGGTCACGTTGTTGGGCAAACATCACTATAATCCATCTCTAGAACTTTCTCATCTTCCCAAACTGAAATTCATTAAACAATAACTCCCACTCTCATGTTCAGCCCCTGGAAACTGCCATTCTGCTTTCTGTCCCTCTGAATTTGTCTGCCCTGGGAACCTCACGTGACTGTGTTCACCCAGCATTGTCCTGTCAACTGGTTTGTGTCCCTTGGCAGACCTTCTTTAAGGTTCATCCATGTTGTAGCAAATGTCAGAATGTCTTTCCTTTTTAAGGCTAAATAATATGTAAAAAGCATATTTTGTTTATTTGTTCATACATCCAAAGACACTTGGGTCGTTTCCACCTTTTGGCTGTTGTGAGTATTGCTGCTTTGAACACGGTGTACAAGTATCTGTTAGAGTCTCTGCTTTCACTGCTCTTGGATATATACCCAGAAGTGGAGTTTGGATCAAATGGTAATTCCATTTTTAACTTTTTGAGAAACAGACATAAGTTTTCCACAGCACCTCACCATTTCACATTCCCATCAGTAATGCAGAAGGGTGCTGACTCCACCACACCGTGAGAGCAGCCACATCAGGGGGGCGTAAGGTGGCATCTCACTGTGGTTTTGATTTGCGCTTCCTTAAAGATTTATGATGTTGAGCATCTTTGCACAGGCACTTAGGCCATTTATGTATCTTCTTTAGAGAAATGTATTCAAATCCGTTGCCCATTTTTGGTCACGTATTTCATTTTTGTTGTTGACTTGTAAGAGTTCTTTATATTAACCACTTGTTGGCTGTGACATTTGCAAATATGTTCTCCTTTTTGTGGGTTGCCTTTTCACTCTGTCGATAGTGTCTTTAAATTTGATGTAAGTCAGGATAGGTACATTTACCTATTACCTATACAGGCAAGTCATGTATAAATCAGATGTTTGTAACTCTAGGATTGCCTGTACTGTACCTTTCTAGTAAGTTTTAAAGTCAAAAGTCAGAAACTTCACAAGTGACCCAAGTGATATTTTTATTTTTCTAAATTATTTGGCTATTCTGGGTTTTTTAAGGGGGTGGATTTTTTTATTTCTGCCAACGAAATAGTCATCAGGATTTTTATAGTGATTGCATTGAATCTATAGGTCACCTTAGGCAATATTGATGTCTTTTAATCCATGAGCATAGACTGTTAAATAAATCGTTCCATTTATTTAGGTATTTTATAATTTCTTTCAACACTGTCTTATAGTTTCACTATTCATGTCTTTTCCTTCCTTGCTTAAGTTTATTCCTAAGTATTTTACTCTTTTTGATGGCTTTATAAATTATTTATAAATGAATTTGTATTTATTCCTAAGTATCTTGTTCTTTTTGATGGTTTTATAAATTATTTTCTTAATTTCCTTTTTGGATTATTCACTTGTTAATGTGTTGTAAACACAACTGATTTTTGTGTGTTGATTTTGCATCCTCTACTTTGCTGAATTATTATTTTTAATTCTCTTTCTCTGTGTGTGTGTGTGGGGGGGTCTTTAGGGTTTTCTATATATAACGTCATGCCATTTGTGAACACAAACGATTTTATTTCTTCCTTTCCAATTTGGATGCCTTTTATTACTTTTTTCTTGCCTAATTGTTCTGGCTAGGACTTCCAACACTATTAAATAGAAATAGAAAGAGTGGACATCCTTGTCTTGTTTCTGAGGAGAAGGAGGAGCTTTTAGCCTTTCATTACTGAGTATCATGTTAGCTATGGGATTTTCATCTATGGCTTTTATTCTGTTGAAATAGTTTCCTTGAGTCTTTTTAAATATCTTTATTTCACAATATTAGGGGGTACACGTGTTCTTGTTGCATTTGTGAATTATAGAATGGTGAAATCAGGCCTTTAGTGTGCCTTCCCCTGGAATAGAGTACATTGTACCCCCAGAGGTAAGTTTTATCCCTCACCTCTCTTCCACCCTCCCTCCTTGTTGGTTTTCAATGTTCTTTATACTGTTGGTCTCCAACCTCAGTCCATGGCACCAGTCCATGGTCTGCTAGGAACTGGGTCGCACAGCAGGAGGTGAGCAAGCAGAACTTCATCTTTATCTGCAGCCAGTCATCATGGCTCACAGCAGCTCTGCCTGAGCTCCACCTCCTATCAGATCAGGAGCAGCAGTATATTCTTGTAGGAGCACAAACCCTGCTGTGAACTGCACACAAGTGGGATCTAGGTTGTGCACCCCTCATGAGAATCTGATGCCACTCCCTCAGCCTTCCATCCCCATTCTCCTATCCATGGAAAAACTCTCTTCTGTGAAACTGGACCCAAGTGACTAAAAGGGTGCAACTGCTGCTTTATACCATTTTATGACCGTGTGTACCCATCGTTCAGGGCCGCCTACAGAGAACATGTGTTTATCTTTCCATTTCTGAGATACTTCACTTAGGATAACGTTCTCCAGTTCCATCTAGTTGCTGCAAATGACATTAGTGCATTCCTTTTCTTGGCTAAGTAGAGATGCGGAATCAACCTAAGAACCTATCAGTTGATATGTGAATAAAGAAAATGTAATTTATACAGAGTCTTTTTAGCAGGAAAGATTGTTTAATTTTGTCAAATGTGTTTTCAGCATCCAGTGAGATAATCATGTGGAATTTCCCCCTGGCTCTGTTTGCATGGTACATTCCATTGGTTGATATTCGTATGTCAAGCTATCCTGGCAATGCAGAAATAAATCCCATTTGGCCATAACATATAATCTTCATGATGTCTTCTTGCATTTTGTTTGCTAGTATTTTATGACTTTTGTGTAAATATTCATCATGGAGTCAGTGCCTGTGGCTCAAGGAGTAGGGCACCAGCCCCATATACCAGGGGTGGCGGGTTCAAGCCTAGCCCCAGCTAAAATTGAAAAAAAAATTCATCATGGATATTGGTTTATAGTTTGCTTTTCTTATAGTGTCATTTTCCTGCTTAGTATCTGGTAGTGTTGGCTTCTTAGAAGGTGTTTGGAAGTGTTTCTTTTTTAATTTTTTTAGAAGAATTTGGGAAGGATTGATGTTAATTTTTCTTAATTTTTGGTAGAATTCACAATGAAACCATCTGGTCCTGGAATTTTCTTTAGAAGGAGGTTTTAGATTGTTTTAATGTGGAAACTTGGAGGTTGTTTTAATAGGAGAAAAAAAGGAGAATTCGAAATAATGTAAAAGAGTGGTTCCATGAACAGAAATGAGGAATTAAGGAAAGTGATTAGTGACAAAGAAAGAAAAATAATGTAAATGAGAAGAGAGGGAAGAAAAGAGAACCTGAGGAGGGCAGGGAGGAGGCCACAGGCACTCAACCAGACCTCACTGAACCTGTTCTGTGGTCACAGCCTCACAGGCAGTGTGAGAGATGGTCTAAGCTGACTCAGCCATTCAACAAACGTGAGGTTCTTATGGTCAGTAGCTTTTGGCAATTAAAGCTAAGCAAATACTAATGGCCCCTTCCTTGCAATCTCCTCTAGGGATAGAAACAAGTCTCTGATCAAACTCTTTCAGATACCCACATACTCACTTGCAAGCAGGCACAAGTGGCCTTTCTTGTAGCTCACTCTGCTTTCTAGCTAGTGTGTACATGAGAGGTTTACCCTAGAATGCAGATGTCCCAGGGACTGCATCAGCCTGGCCCAGAAGGGGAACGTCTGAGAAGTGGGGTGTTATAAGGGACTCCAGCTCACCTCATTTGTTCCAGGGTTGCAGAACCTGTGCAACATTTTCCCAACCAAACCTTTACATTATTTTTACAAACAAAAATAAATTCTATCAGCTCTTGTGTTGGTTTTGATAATGCCAGGCATTACCTCATCAATCTTGTTAATTGGAGACTTCCAATCCCAGTGACTCATCCTGGATTCGCATTCCTGCTGCAGGAGTCCTGACACTCGCAGCCCCCCTTGGGCTACAGAACTCCACCTGCACACACACTTCTCACTGTCCGTGTGGAGGTATTTTGAGGTCCATTGTCACATTGACCAATACTGTTCAAAAGAAAAATACTGTGAGCTATTGTATGTAAATTAAAATTTTCTACATTATCAAAAGTAAAAAGAAACAGGTGAAAAAACTTCAATAATGTATTTTATTTAGCCCAATATATTCAAAATATTGTTTCAACGTGTAATCTATATGAAAATTGTTAAGAGGCCTTTTTTTTTTTTGTACAAAGCTCTTCTTGATTCAGATGCTACAGTTTTCCTTTTTTTTGCCAGGGCTGGGTTTGAACCTGCCACCTCCGGCATATGGGACCGGCACCCTACCCTTTTGAGCCACAGGCGCCACCCAGATGCTACATTTTTCAACCGTCACATTAAAATATGGACCTACCAAAACAATGAAATTATGTTTAAGAAAAGACATTTCACACAACCTAAAAGTAAAAATCCAGTCTCTTACTGGCCCTCACTGCAATGTCCTCACACGGGGCTTGTCCGTCATTGCACATCCCCTTGGGTGGCACAACGCCAATGTGTGCTGCAAACCACAGCTTCTGTTTCTGAGCGTAAGGCCTCTGGCTGCGAATATCCATGTCACCTCCTGGGATTCGCCGGGATCCTCATGGAGCTGGATGTTAATCTGTACCTGAATTTCTTCTGTGTACAAAGGGAGGTCTTTAACAAGAGGCTGGGAATGGGATTTGAGCCAGAGCTGTGAAATTAAGATTCATCTGAAAGGACACATTTACTGAATTCTTAGAGCCAAATAAAGGCTTTAAAGGAGAAGACAAAAAAAGAGAAGCAGAGGCCAAGGATATTTGGAACAGAGAGCGGGGACTAAAGAGTGCAGGAAGAGAAGAACGCCAGAGGGAGGAACTGAGGGTTCAGCTTACAGTAGGAGGCTAAGTTTACTGACCAAGGAATTACCTGCCCAAATATTTTTAAAACACTGTTAAGAATAGTAAAGAAAAGATAGGAAAAGGAACTTTGGGGAATTGGGGGAAAGTGTAGTTTATTCTTAGGGAAATGGAATGTGCGATGTGCTTGTTTTAAGTTTCCTCATGTTAGCTGGAGAGAACTGTGGGTAAAAAATAAAATATGACCATTTGGAGTTTTAATTAACTCATGGCTCAAGAGAAAATTCCTTATTTAAAATAGGTGTACTAAAGGGCAGATAAATTTACCTGAAATTAAAGGACTGTGTGCTTCGTACCTGGTCTCACTTGCTTGACTGAATCCCACCACCTCCCTTTTGGTGCTGGGACCTGGGTGCACAGGTCATAACTCCTAAAAAGCCTTGAAAACCCCTCCCCCCATTTTTGGTGATGTCTCTTGCCTTCCAAACCATGTGAAAGGTCCATTGTGCCAAGAAGCAATCATTGGCATGGAGGGTGAAACGGCTCCGGAAAAGCCCTAAAGTATGATGTTGCTTGTGTTTCCAAGAGATGCCTTACATAACCGGCCCAGTGAATGGCAGCCAAAGGCCCTCTTGGTTGGAAAGAGACATCAGATGGCGCCTGCCTTGGCTGGCCAAGTGTGGGGTGGAAGTGTGGACTGGCCTCTAAGCAGTACTGCTGGCATGCCAGCAGTCTCTGGGGTTAAAAGCAGAAAATTCTGAACTTTTCAGAATGCTGTTGATAACCAAGAACAAGAAATTTATTTTATTAACTAAATACTATATTATAGTAAACTTTGTATACATTACACACTCTGCTGTTGACCAGAAACAATGATTTATTTTATTAATGAGATAATATCCCCAAGACACTGTACATCCCCAAGGAATGGTTGGTTTAGAAATTCTCTCTCCATCCCTCCCTCCTCAACAAACATAATAAAGAGGAAATAAAACTATTAAAAAATGGTACATCTTTTTATCACATATAAGATGGAAGTTTAAATTCTTAAATATATTTTGAACAAGACTTTGTGACCATACTTCCCTGTCCCTGGGGACAGCCTCCTCCTGGCTGCGTCCCACTCTAATCTCCCTGAGGCTGGCTCTGGGACTGGGCAGCTCCTCTCTGCCAGCTGCTCCCTGTTGGGCTCTATACCCAGAGGTCATGCCAGAGGAGCAGGGAGGAGACATTCTAAAGGAGATTGCCCTGGAAAAGTCTTGGGCACATCCCAAGGAATTGGATCCAGGACAGATTAGAGCAGGAATGTATTTCATGAAGCTAGAGATTTCCTCCTTTATTGCTGTTGTTGCAGTTTGGCTGGGGCCAGGTTCAAACCCACCACCTTCAGTATATGGGGCCGGCACTCTAATCACTGAGCCACAGGCACTGCCCTCCTTCTTGACTCTAATATCATATATGCATGTGGTCAGTTCTATTAGATTTCATGAACAGTGATATATAATTTACAGAATATAAAAAGTAGAGACACTCTCCTGTTTTTACTGTTGTGAACAAAAGTTAGGCCCTTTTTCTCACACTCCTTTTTTTAGCTGGAGAACACCTGAGCTGTAGTGGCCCAGATACTTTTAAAACACTGTTAAGAATAGTAAAGAAAAGGAACTTAAGGGAATTGGGGGAATTCCCACTGACAGATCAGTTGCTGGCCCCTTGGCAGTTGGGTGTGGCCCAGTGAGTCAAGGTTGGACAGGAAGACATGAGCAGAGGGCCGCAGTCACAGTCACTGAAGGCCTGAGCAGCCCCGCCACACCCTGCTCGCCACATGAGGAGAATCTGTTCTTGTCTCAGGGGTGTCTCCGCAAAGCTAAAGGCCAAGAAGGTGACTGAAAGGACCTGTTTTAGGAACATTCTGTTCCTAATTTACTTAGGAAATGAAGCAGGGAAGGAGCATTTTGAAAACATGCTTCCCCTTTGCTTTCAGAACAGGAATAGAAGAAAAATAAAAACAAAAGAAGAAAAGCAGCTGTGACGGTGAAATTGTGAATGTCAGCCTGGCAAGGCCATGGCAGCCTGTTGTTGGGTTTGGGAAAACACAAGTCTAAGAGTTGCCTTCAGGCATTTTACAGATGTAACTAACATGTACAGCCAGGTGGATGAAAGTGAAAGAAGTGACCCTAAAAATTTGGCTGGACCTCATCCAATGAGCTGACAGCTTTAATGGCAAAACCCCAGGTTTTTAGAAGAAAGAATTCTGAGTCAATTTAGATTGTAACAGAATTCTGTCTGCCAGACCAACTCCAGACTTGCCAGCCCCACAGTCATGTGAACCAGTTTCTTAAAGCAGAACTCTTAATACACAGTATGTGCACAGAATTCTCTAAATACATATGAATATAGCATCTTAAAATCTCATACACATATATGTACATACATACACAACATACCTCCACATTATATACAAAATGTCCCAGAAGTCACCCCTAAAGTCGCCTTACATAGGGAAAACAGGGAATTGTAGCTAAATGAACCTTTATTTATTAAACATTTATTACAAAATTTTACAAAGGGGTGACCAACACATAGAAAACATTTTGTAAATATCTTATAAAACTTAGGACATCCTATACTACTAATAATACAGAATATGTATATATTTCTATCAACATATACACATAATATATCTTATTGACACACTTTTTTGGAGGGGGAGGGCAGTTTTTGGCCAGGGCCAGGTTTGAACCCACCACCTCCAGTATATGGGGCCAGGGCCTTACTCCCTTGAGCCACAGGCACCACCCCTTATTGACACTCTTTCTGTATGTACATGTGTGTGGCCTGCGGCTTCCTGAAGAACCTTGTTGATAACACTGACCGATTGAGCAAGAAGAGAGACTTTAAGGACTGGACCAATGTGACTTGTGGTTCCTAAGGCCAGGATAGGGAGTTGGGGGCCAACCTCCATCCAATTTTTCTTAAAGGGGGCACTACAAAGGTGACAAAGATCTAAGCTACTATGAATTATAAATAGGGACTGGGGCCAAAGTCATCTCACTGAGAAAGGGGAGAGTGGTCTAGAGGCCACCGTGGAATGACACCTGAGTTTGGGCACATGAAACCACTCAGCCTCTTAGGCCTGTATGAAGAGGCCCCCCCCCTCCTTAATACAAACAGTTAAGAGTTTGCCTCCTACAACTGTAAGAATCACCTGGGGAGTGTGACTTCAGTTGTCTGGGGGCAGTCTGTGTGAGTTAGCATCTATTCAAGGTTTTCAGGAGATTCTGATGCACAGCCAAAAGCAACCAGAACCCAGGCTTACCAATCAGGCCTGACCTTCTGACCAACATCACCAACCTAAAATCCTCTGTGTTCTACTGGTACTTTCCAACTGATGCAGACTCTGTTGATGGAGATATAGGTTTGCTTCAGCTCCAAGAGAACATGCTTGATAAACTGAAGGAAAATAAGAGAGGGTGAGCAGAGGTGGCATTAGCCAAAGGTGGCTTGGGCGACTGGACATTCTGACGGAGAAACAGGTGTCTGTCTTAGGACGAGAGACAAGATCTGTTTCAACATTAGGCGATTTTGGTAGACTGGAAACTATTGCTTTATATCCTTCCTCAGGGAATCCCTTGGGCAAAATATAGTGGACTGCAAAAGAACAGGAAATGATTGGGGTTTGAAAGCAAGAGGACCTGAAGGCAAGGCAAAGATGTCCCAGTAGCCCTATCAGGTAGGAAGGGTGAAGGGTCAATCTCAGAGGCAGGTGAAGTCATCACTGGGAAGTGAGGGGAAGAGCGAGCCACTCTGGTTCAGGTGGTGGCTGACCATGCCTGCAGGAAAGATGGTTCTTTAGCCTTCATCAGGATCACCTGAGGCGTATGGTTGTGGTGCGACATCACATAGCTTGTCAGCCTAACACAATAGGAATTATATATTATCTATCCCATTGTTTCTTTGGCCATGAATTCAGGTGCAGCTCAGCAGGGCACCACTAGCTCAAGGTCTCTTATAAGGTCACAGTCAAGCTGTTGGCTGAGGCTCGGCTCTGGGGTGGCTTGGTAGGGAGACAGCTTCCACACGCCTTCCCTGGGACTTTCCATAGGCTGCCCCTATGTCCATATCAGACAGCAGCTAGTGTTCTGAGAGGCAGGGGCAACCACGGTGAATGCAGTCTCTATATAAGCTAGATTATGAAGTGACATCTGTCTTTTCTGCTACGTTCCATTCATCAGAAGGTGGTAGGCCAGGTGCAGAGGCTCACACCTGTACTCCTACCACTCTTGGAGGCTGAGGCAGGGGGATCGCCTCAGGTCAGTAGTTCAAAACCAGACTGAGCAAGAGTGAGACCCCCAACCTCTACTAAAAATAGAAAAAGTAGCTTGGCACCGTGGCAGATTCCTATAGTCCCACCTACTTGGGCGGGGCTGAGGCAAGAGGATCACTTGAACTTAGGAGTTTGAGGTTGCTGTTAGTTATAATAATGCCATGGCACTCTACCCAGAGTGACAAAGTGAAAAAAGAAGATGGTAGTCACTGTGTCCAGTCTGTTCTCACTGGGTGAGATGACACAGAGCATAAACAACAGGAGAGGATCATGTGGCCAGAGGAGGAGCCCCAATCACGTGTTGACTGGACCACACCTCAGTCTCTGATTCAGCAGGTTGTGGAGGGGCTGAGAATCCACATTTCTGACAGGTTCCTTGCTGCTGCTGCTGTTCCAGAAACTACACTTTGGGAATCTCTATGCCCAATCATAATGAGAGACAAGTGCTGCAGGATCTGTGCCTTCACCGCACACTAAGGCTGGGAGTCTCAGCTCCTGGCTGAGATTCTCACTGAGACAGACAAGAATTTGGGAAGAGTAGTTTATAAACATTGTTAACTACAAATTTTTATTTGAGCTTTGCTTTTTTTGGACTCAAATGTCTTCACTGAAGTCAAATGACTTCAACTTGCAAGGGGAATTAATCTTGTACTTTAATTTTTTTCCCTAGGAATGAGACAATGGGGATTGGGTGGTATGTGTACATTTATGGTCAAGTTTGGGTTGTTTCCACATTGGCTTGTACTTAGAGTAACTCATTGTTGGTATTTGATTTTGTTGAGTCTTGACTGGAAAACATGGCTGGAAATTATTTGGAATGGGAAAGAGAAGAGACAATAAATATTTGACTTGGGGAAAATGTAGCTCCAGGGTGACATACTTTAAACATTATATCTCACTTATATCTCAGTTAATAAGGGATATAATTCTCATTTATCATATGATTCACTCATTAATGGGGCAATTCAGTAGTTCATAGTATATTCCCAAAATTGTGCAAATATATCCACAATATAGTTTTTTTTTTTTTTACTTTTTTTTGAAACAGGGTCTTACTTGGTCACCCTTGGTAGAGTGCTATGACATCATAGCTCACAGCAACCTCAAACTCTTGGGCTCAAGTGATTTTCTTGCCTCAGCCTCCCAAGTAGCTGGGACTTCAGGTGTCTGCCACAACACCTAGCTATTGTTTTAGAGACGGGGTCTCACTCTGGCTCAGACCGGTCTCGAATCTATGAGCTCAGGCAATCCACCCACTTCGGCCTCCCAAGTGCTGGGATTATAGGTGTGAGCCACTGTGCCTGGCTCCACAATCTAATTTTAGAATACTTTTCTTATCCCCACCCCACCCCCAAATAAACCTCCTACCCATCAGCAATCACTCCCTATCCCACTGCCCTCAGCCCTGGAGAACCACTGATCTATATTCTTTTGCTATAAATTTTCCTGTGTTGGCTATTTCATATCAATGGAATTGTACAGTTGTAGTTTTTTGTTGCTGACTTATGCTCACTTAGTACATTTTAAGGTTTAACCACGTGGTAGCACATATCAGGATGCCATTCTCTTTTTGCCCAGTGATACCCCACTGCATGGATACACTGCATCTTGTTTGCTATCAAGATCCTTGGTCACATACAATCAGGCTGTTTCTATGTTTTCTTTATTTGCTTTTATGAGTATTTTTTGCTGCTATGAACTTTTGTGTACAAGTTTTCAGGTGAACTTATGTTTCCCTTTTTTCTGATGTAAAAATATAAGTAGAGTGGATAGGCTCTACTGTTACTCTATCTTTAACCTTTTGAAAACTTGTCAAACCGTTTTCCAAACAAGATACATTTTTACATTTGCTCCAGCTGTGTATAAATAAGGGTTTCACCTTGGCATTTTCTGTCTTGTTGATTACAGCCATCTAGTAAGTCTGAAATGGTATTTCACTGTGGCTTCCATTTGCCTTTTCTTAATAGCTAATGAGGTAAGACACTTTTTATGTATTTATTTGCCATTTATTAATACATACCTTCTTTTGGAAAATAATTATTCAAATCCTTTGGGGTGTTTTAATTGGATTGTCTTTAACAATTGTTTTTAAATTAAGCTATTTGTCCTTATTTTTTAAATTAAGTGGTCTAAAAAATTTAATTGTATTTATCTTTTGGGAGGTCATGAGAGTTCTTTGCATATTCTGGATACAAATTCTATGTCAGGTATATAATTTGCAAATATTTTCTTCTATTCTAAGAGTTGTCTTTTCACTTTTTGGATGGGACAAATTTTACTAGTGAGTTGTTCTGGCCTATTTGAGAATTTCCTGAATCCAAATCGGTGCCATTTGTGAGAGGTCAGAGGATCCTCCGGATAACATGGTTGGTGTTGGGGGAGTGGCCTCATGCAGGTGGGAAAAGCACGTCCAGAGGGCCTACTGTCTTTGGTGCCCAGTAGATGCCATACCTCTGGCTGATAATTTCTTAAAGGATGAGCCCAATTACATCACAAGAAAGGAAAATTACACTAACGTCTATGAACACAGCAGCATCTTCAGATGTAGAGTGGGCCCCTGCTTTTAGCCACAGTTATATCTGTCAAACCTGCACTTTTAAGAGTGACCTGCTACCTCTAAGGTCCAGAGGGCAGGTCCCTCACTTCCTGCAAGGTGGTCCTTGGGGTGTTACTTCTGAAATAGTCAAGAAATGTCTTAGGATTATGAGTCTGAGAACCGAATGGTGAGTCCAGTCTTTCCCCCTCTGTCAGTGAGAGTAGGAACAGCAAAGTTCTGCAGAACCAAACCCAGCTCGCCTAAGGAGGGGGTGGTTTGTTTGCAGACTAAACAGTCCAGAGAAAGGGCTGATATCAGTCTCTGCTTGGTGCAGAGCTAAAATGTTGCAATCTGCCTGCTCCTTGCTTTCTCTTATTTCAGTTCTGGTGCCCACCCACCACCCCCATGATTTAGCTTTATTTCCCAGCAAGTCTCACGTGGAGCCCAGATCTCACATCTTTCTTCTCACCCAGAAAGGAAGAAAGTGCCCTGCTTTTCAAATGGTCAAACAAGATGCCATTGTTAAGGCTGACGGGCCCTGAGCGGCCAGACTTGGGTCATCCTTTGCAAACCCCTAAGCTAGTCACTAAGGCTCGAGGAACAGAGATGGGCTTAGCCAAGGTTATATGCTGTGGACTAAAGGGCAGAACCAGCTTCCCTGGGGACAGGTGAAGTGAAGGAGAGAAGGGGTGGATCTCTATGTGGAAACAGTTATTGTCATCAAAGGTGGGGCACTTGCTGACTTGTGTCTGGAAACGGCCTTCATGCAGGCAGAGTGACCATCTGGCTACAGAGCATGTGTGGTGTGCACTGCTTAGCACCACTTCCCAGCTGGTTGCCACTGAGAAAAGGTGGGCATCTTCCTTAGTCTGTTCATCAGGAGCCTGGATTGAGGGTTAAAAACATAAATATTGCTATCTGTGAGCAAAGGTTCTTCATAAAGAGGGCAGATCCTGATTCCTGGGAAGCCCTTTGGTTTCTGGGCACTTTGATGGGAATGGGGCATTCTAGAAAGGGCCAAATAATTCTACCCTATAAAGGGAGTCTTGGGACTTGTGAAGGACCCGAAGGTAAAGGATGGCATGGATAGCTGGAAAATGCCCAGGGAAAGAGCAATCAGTGAGATTACATGGCCAGTGAAAGTAAGTGGCAACTACCCGCGGAATGAAGTCAAGGGCATTCCAAGGGCAGGGAACTGCCCAGTGCTGTGTTTGAAGATGTGGGAGGCTGTGCTCTACAGAAAGCTGCTGAGTTTCCTGAAATCTCCACTAAAAGTCACTGGTCCAATCAGAGCTTTGGGGGAAGGAATATTCCATTTGCTTTTATTCTCTTGTGTTTTAATTACCAGACACCAAGGGGTCTGGGCTAGATGTTTGTTTTGATATCTGACATTGAAAGTGTGTCCAGAGGCAGGTGTGCCTATGAGAACACCTCCACCCGCTGCAATCTGCAGATGTCTCAGGAGTGATGAACTTGGACACAACTGGATTATGCCCAGCGGAACCTTGGGGGAAACAATGGGTGGCAGGTTAAAACCTGCTGTCCTGGTCCTACACTGGCTTCAGCAGATCCAGCTTCTGAAAGTGGGAATGTGGGATCTCAAAGTGCTGCCAAGCTCAAGACTAGTGTTATTCATAGACCTCACCTGGTCTCAAGGAAGCTGGAGGCCCTGACTGATGTCAGTGACCACTGAGGAGATGCAACTTAGCCACACAAGCCTCAGATGATGTGATTCTGAAGTGGCCTACTTGGAATCCCAATGTTACGGGTGAGCGAGTACATATGGATAAAGGAAAATCTGTCCTCATTTTAACCACCGTTTTGCTTGTGCCTTCTCAGTGTTAGGTATGCACAGCAGAGCACGGCAGAAAGGAGTGCGAGGTTGGACTTTTTTCTCCAATTGCCTCATCTCTCTAGCTTAGATCTGTAGGTTTGGAATGGAGTTGGTGACTTTCTCTCTCTGGAACCTTCACTTCTGCCAACAATCATAAACAGATCCATTCTGCATTGACAGCAACAGTGGGTTGAAAAATTCCAAACCTGAGAGTCTATAATGAGCTAGGAAGGCAGACACAAAAAATAAAAATGCAAGATCAGTAGTGTTATCAGCAGTGACTGGTTAAAGTTACAAAGATAGGCAGGAATAAACTTCACAGGCAATATAAAAGATGCATAAAGTTATTTTACCCTACTACAGGACATAAGAAAAGCATGGACACACTGTAAGATGTACAGTATTCTAAAATGAAAGCTCAGATATTAAATGTTATTTTTTCCCCAAATCAAAATATCAGTCCTGGTTCAAAACACTTCTACTTTTTGAACCTGAAAAAATAATTTAATTTAGAAGAATAAGTTATGTTTAGAAAACAAAACTTGGGGGGAAGAATAAATAAAATGGTTCTTACCTAAAATACATAAAAACATTATATATTTAAAATGGAATAGTTGGGAAAAAACATTAAGAAGAATCACCACTCTGCGAGGAGGCCACCCAACCACCACTTCTGGACACCTGCGATTCTGCTTGAGGCCCTCCCTCCTACCAGAAGCCCGAGTTACCAAGTCCATGCACCCCAAACAAGGTCATGCTGACTCAATCTTCCCAACTTCCCTCACATCAGAGACATGTATTAATAGAACCAAGGTTCTGCCTGTAGTGTGGGGGTGGAGGGAAGCAAGTGCCCCCTGCCTGCCTTGCCTTCCCAGCTCTGGCTTTGCTGGTGCAGCACATGGGGACCGTTTTGGTGAACTCCCTTTCATCATTTTGCCTTCAGTGTTCATAGTGGCTGCCAGAGAGCTTGGTCCCTGCAGCTTTGAGCATGAAAGGTATTTGGGAACCTGCCCCAATGGGACCAGCCCTGAGGACTGCACCCCTCTGCCTAAAACAGCCAATGGAGGGACATTGTGGGTGGGTCCTGTATCCCAAGACTGTCACCTGCTGCTCAGGGCTGGGAAGCATCCTCTTATCCCATGGAGTGATCTGACCCCTAGGTAGTGTTCTTTACGCACAAAAATGTCCTTGGATTGAGAAGAGAACACAAGGCATGTCACAGCTGTTGGGTGTTTTAAATTCTCCATCCCTGATGTGAGCATGAGTCCAGAGGAAGGGATAGTGAGTGTGAACCTAGCACATGACCTCTCAGGATGGACCAGAGAAGGCTGCCTTGGCTGTAGGATTTTTTCCATCTCTGGTTCTGGCTGGTATTTTCCTCAGTTACTTACACATGGGCACTTCTAGTCTTTCTTTCCATGTAGGGGTCTAAAGGATGTTGTGAGAAGTGTATGTAAATCAGTATTTATTTAGTCTCTAGGGAATGGGATAAGAGAAGTCAGTCCTTGGTTTCTGCAAACATGCACAGGATCCAGGCAGGCGAGGATTGCTGGTCCAGGGCCCTTTGGAGGCAGCAGCCCAGCTTCCAGGGCCCACAGCCTGGACACCCTGCTCTATGGACTCCTCACCAAGAACTGCCACAGCTGATGTCTCAGCTCCCAGCCCCTCACAGCTCTTATACCTGATCCAAGACTCAGGTACCCCCAAAATGGCCACTCAGCCCCAAGTGGCATGCTGTGGCCCAGTTTGCTCTTAGGTGCTGGTCTGCCATCTAGAACCAGTAGCACTTGGAGCTCTCCAGAAAGAGATGGCTGAAACCCTTCTCACGTGACAGCCATGAACTCAAGAAGGAGCCATTGCTACTTTTTATTGAAGCAGGTGAGAGTGAGTGTGTGCACCACGGTCCAGCAAATTTGAGTCCTGTGTAGAGCCACGTGACTGCTCAGCACAGGCCTCGGGAAGCCTCCTCTACCTGCCTCCCGGAGCTGGTGCACAGGGAGACCTGTTGGGGGGTGGGGGGGTGGGGAGGCAGCGCTCCATCTCAGGACAGGACACCAGCAGGCGGTACAGGATGTAGGGAAGAGGTGATCAGTGCAGCCAGGCCTGGCACAGACCGCTAGGCGTTCTGACAACTGTACTTTGTCATGGTCATTTTGTCCTGCCAGGGAATACTATAGATCTCAAAAGAGCAGAGCACTTTCTGTGAAAGGAGAGAAAATAATGAGGTTAGAGCCGAGAGGGAAGATACCTAACCAAAGGGTGTCAAGGTGGGGTGAGGGAGCTTGGGGTGAGATACTCGGCCCCCACCCACCCCCAAAGAGTCCCAGGACACCCAACCCATCTGTGCAGTGACTGCACAGGCCCTACCAGGGCTCCGAGGGCACTGTGTCCTCTACCTGGCCCAAGGATTCCACCATCCTCCTCTAGCACAGCTCTATAAGGAGCAGCCTATGCAAGGCCAAGGGGGCCAGAGGTAGGCAGCTCCTGCCCCCAAGCTCCCTCTATTTCTAGCTCCTGGGCCAGCACTGAGAATGCCCAGAAGGAAGGCCCCAGCAGAGGGGAAACTCCCCTGAAGGATCTGGAGCTTGGGAAGGAGTGACAAGGGGAAGATGGCTCTCCCCAGAGCAGAGACCTCACAAAAACCAGCCAGGCCCTTGGAGAAGCTGGAAGTAGGTGAGCAGGGGCAGCTGAGAGGGCTTGGGCTGCTTATAGGCCTCTAATTACCTCTAATCTGTTCAGTGTGGCTGTGGTCATAGGCAGGTGGCCAAGGCTGGCACTGGACAGAGGCCTTCTCTTTCCCCAGTGCAGCAGGCAACACCCCATAACAGGCTGGGTTGTGCTCTTAGCACCCCAACCCCCCAGCTACAGCCTCTTAGCCATTCAAATCAGTCATGTGCTCATACCCATCCAGCCTTCCATGTGCACACAGGTGCATGTCTGTGTAAACTCACCTGTACCCTCACTCACAGGGGTCTATGCATATCTCCCACATGGCCACACACCCCAAGTTGTGTGCATGCACTTCCCATACTCCCTCTGCATGCAAAACTCATACACACATGCCCCGCCACACCTGCACACCCCCACCTGAACACATGCTCACGGGAATGCACACCTGCCCTCTGCAGCGCGTCATTGCCCCTGACCCACACCAGGTACATACCCTCTTCAGATGTGGCTGCTCATGGAAGGGACAGTCGTCCAACTTGGGCTGGGACTTGGTACACGTGGTCCGGCCAATCTCTACTTCCAATGCGTATTTCATCCCAGCCACGACCTACATGTGTGCAAGAGCAGGTTCAACTGCAGCACTGCCCACCAGTGTCACCTACAGGCGGTTCACTGATGCTGAGTTACTGCGGGTTAGCTGTCACACTGTCACTCCCCCTCTCCTGGACATCATGGGACTGTGGCCCAGGCAATCCCTTATAACTGGTTTCCTGAGCAATGCCCCCAAAGTGTCACATGCACCCAAGTAGAAGAAGAAAATAAAGATGGAAGGTAGAAACTAACCCCTCTCACTGCATCCAGGAATGGGAAACACAGCTGTGGTACACAGGCTGTGGGCAGTTAGCCTGGTGGGTGGGTGGGTGGCTGGGGGGCAAAACACAGTCCCTGCACCAGAAGCACAGGGCAAGGTCTACAAGGGAAGCCTGCCTGTCTTGCCAACTGCAGCCCATGGCAGGGAGTGCTGGTCATTCTAGGAAGGCTGTCTCCTGATGATACAGATTCAACAACTTCCAGCCACTAGTACACAGCCCCACAGAATCCTGTTTCTTCCCTTTTGTAAAAGAGAACAATGATCTACAGCACCTGAGCTTCACTGCAAGTCAGACCTTCCCTCCAGGGGTACAGGAGGACCCCACCTTGCCCTGTCCAATGGAGAGGGCAGCAGCTAAGGGCTGTAGAAGGAGAGACAGGCTGACCTGGACTTCTCAGATATTCAGGGGCAGGAGGAAGAGCTCGAAACCCTGGCTCACCATGCCACATGGTGCTGCTGTGTCACTGATGGCTGCTGTGCCCTAAGACACTCCCAGCTGCCCTAAGACCCCTCCCTCTCTGACTGCCCTCCAGTCTCACTGCACCCAGGCTGGGAGTGGCAGGGGTGGGGCTTAGGTGACAGCCTCTGTGCCCCAGCAGGTACTGACACGCCAGTGGCTGTGGGTGGTGTGAGGGAGCTCAGGGTCAATGGTGCTGGCCCTAGGGGCTGCTCATAGGGCCAAGACTTTTGGAGGGAAGCCTGACCCTTCAGGACTAGGAGCCCAAGTTCCTCGAGGGCACCTGTTGAGGGCACTCAGAGAGGAGGACCTGTGTCCTCTGTGTGCACATTATGACCCTAATCCAACCTTGAGGGGACAACAGTCTCTATACCAAAAGTGGCTGGAAACTAGGGCAAGAAACAGATCGGCTGTTGCAACTCACTGCAGGGTTACTGCAGGCTAGAGGAGGCTAAGGAGATGGGACAGGGCTGCCATGCATGGCCTGCTAGTGTGTTCAAGTATGAAGGGCATCAGTGTGACAACCAGCAAAATCTGAGTATGTCTGTGCAGGAGACAATGGACTGTATCAGTGTTGATTACTGATTTTCAAGACTGAATCATGATTATGTGAGCTAATGTCCTTGTTTTTAGGATCTGTAAGTTGATCACCCAAGGGGCTATATATTACAAACTGGTCAATATAAGGAACTACTACCCGACTAATACTTACATGTGGTACACGTCTGGTCTATGAAAATTAGGTCAGCTTAAGGTGGTCAACTAGGGCGGTTCTACTATATACAATGAAGTACTTTTTCTCAAGAGGTTCAGAAAAATAAATGCATACACCGTGCGTATACACACCACCTACACAGGCATATAGAGAGTAAGGTGGGTTAAGTCAGTATGGCAAAAAGATTCCGTGAGGGAGGTGCGTGATAGGTCCACAGCCATGCTTTGTACTACTTTTGCAACTGGCTCTGTTAAGTCTGAAATTCCGTCGGAATAAAAACTTAAAAAGAAAAAAAAGTGTCTGAAAATCATTTAATGGCAGAGCCTGAAGGGCAGCCCGGTGAGGGGTTCTGTTTTCCCGCCCCGCGTGGGTATTCAGCTAGCAGCCTAACCCTGATCCTGGAGTCTGCAAGCAGATCTGAGGCACCAGGTGCAGATCCGGACTGCAAGGCCGGTTCTTGGCCAGACAGGAGTCAAAGCATCCTGGTGACACGCATGCCAAGGGCTGCGGGACCTGGGCACTGTCTTGGTGATGCCCTCAGGCGCGGCCGCGAGGGGCGCCAGGGCGGGGAGCAGCGGGACGGCTGGAGCGGGCGGGACTGGGGCGCGCGCGGGGTAGCCCCTCAGACACCGGGTCCGGGCCGCGGGCATACGCACCTGCTTCCTGGCGCGCACCACCTTCAGCGGGCGGCTGTGGTACCTGTCGTTGCTCGCCTTGTTGTATTCGCTCATGGCAAAGTTCAGCGCGTGCTGCACACCCTCCTCGTTGACGTCGGCGTCCATGAAGCCGCCCAATAGGCGCTTCTGCAGGCCGGAGCTAGAGCCGGTCGTGGAGCTTACGGCCAGGGCCACGGCCAGCGTGGCCAGCATGAGCAGCACGGCTCGCAGGGAACCAGCCATGGTCATTTCGGACGCGGAGCGCAAGGCCAGAGCTGCAGAGGAAAGACCAGCAAGATCCAATAGCCAGAAACCTCACCCATCCCCAGGCCAAGAGCGTCCTTTTTATCCCTCTCGGCCGCCCCGCCCCTCCAGGACCCCTCCGGCCCTCCTCCTCCTCCTACCCGGCCCCGCCCCCGTGGGCCTTGTGGTCACCGCACTCCGGACCTTCCCTTCGAGCTCCTCTCCCTGCCCCCTCCTCTCCCTCCCACGCCTGCGCCGGCTTCCTTTTGGTTCTCCCAGCTCTGCCCCTCCACGTCCTTCCTACCGCCACGCCCTCCCGTCTTGTCTCCACCCCCCACTCCGTCTCTCTCCCCAGGCCTGTCCCTCCTTCCAAGCTTGGGTTCCCCTGGTATGGGGAAGAGTTGAGGCTCTCTGGGCTCTGAAAATATGTGACTTCCGAACTCTGTTTGTTTAGAAAAGAAGAAAAAAGAAGTCTTGGCCTGTGGAGGTCTTGGAACGTCTGGAGCATCCCTGGGCACTTGGTGCGCGTGTGGGGATCCTCAAAGCTGGGCGTGATTTCAGAGGGTTCAGCAAACTGTAGTCCACATTCTGTTCTGGGGAACTGTTTTGCCAGATGTAGGGGAATTAACTTTTATTTTTAAAGCTTTAACAGGTTGGTTTTCACAACTCAATACTACTCGTTAAACAAACTTTTTGATAGCCAGCTTGCTAGAGCTGAAGGTAGGACCTACCTTGGGGCGGCAGTAGGGACAGAGGAACCAACCGGTGAGGGGAGGTGCAGGGGGCACCAGTGGCCAGGGGTCTGTACAACTGCTGGATAGGACACCTCCAGGTTGCCAGCTCAGGGAGGCCCTTGAGGGGTGTCCCTCCCTGGCACTTGAGGCTAAACTGGGAACCACCCGTTTACAATTTCATGTAAGTTTCCTAGGCCTGGGAACAAGAAGGGATTGTATCCATATTCATCTGTTAGGCTATATATACCCCTAGACAAAAGGGGGAGGGATTTTTTCTGACCTGAGTTTTTCCCTCTGCCAGAGGTTCTGGTGCTTTCTCTGTATTCTTTTCTGTAAAATAAATCCTGTCTTACCACTGATCTGTGGTCCATGGATTCTTTCTTGGAAACTGGAGACCAATGGCCTACTGACGAAGAAATTCCCGTATCACTTTCACCACTGGTGACCAATCCAGGCAGTCTAGGCTTGCAGATGGAGTCTGGGGTCAATCAGTCATGGATAGGACATTGCAGAGCAATTTTTAATTTTTCAGTAGCCATGTTAAAAAAAAAAAAAGGAAAAAGAAACTGACAAAAGTCATTTTGATCATGTTTTTATTTCACCTAATACATCCGAAATATTATTTTTAACATGGGAGCAATTATTAACGAGATAATTTACATTATTTTGGGTACTGCACAATGTATTTGGAATTGTGTGTGTATTTTTTACACTTAGAGCCTGTGTCAGTTTGGAGTGGCTCAAGTTCAAGCACCCAGAGTGACATGTGGCTGGTGGCTGTGGTTTTGCGCAGCCCAGCATTAAGGTAGGTAGAGGAGTGATGGAAAGAGTATTTAAGATTAGGGAGTTATAGACGATCTGTTGGAAGTGACACAGGAGGGACAGAGAGAGACGGTGCCACTGGACACTGATCAGGGAGGTCTCTATGAGACCTGGAAGGATCGGAGTCCCAACTAGACCAGGCAGATGGGGCTCCAGACAGAGGGCACAGCTAGGGCAAAGGCCCTGAAGAGGGCTGGGCATGCCTCTTCTGGGAGGAAGGGGCATATCCTGGAACCCTCACAGTCCACTGTGGGTGGGGGCTGGGCAGAAAGGGTGTAGGGAGACCCCCAGCAAGCAGAGGAGGGGCAGTGAGTGGAGCCCACAGCCCAAGGATGAGATACAGGCTGGTCTTGCTTCTTTTCTCCGGGAGCCAGGCTGGCGGCTTGGGTCCCCTGTGCACTACTTGGGAAAGTCACCTGATCTTTAAAAAAAAAATCACCTTTAATGAGGTATAATTCATATACAATAAAACATCTCATTTTATGTGACCAGAGGAGTTGTAGGAAACACACACACCAGTGTTAGCACCACATTCAAAATCTAGAGTATGTGTACTGCCCCTGCAGGTGACCCTCATGTCCCCACCCCGAGCCCAGACAACCCATCCATCCCACTCTGTAGACCCACCTTTTTGCCTGTTCCTGCACTTCCTGTGAGTGGAATCGTACAAGGTGAACATAAGTGTGTCTGGTCTTCTTTGCTCAGCATGGCTTTGAGCTTCCATCTGGCGTTTTCATTAACCTTGATACCAGACTTTCAGGTTCTTGGTCTCGGTTATTTGAAGAATAAATCCGCAGACCAGATCAGTGGCAAGACAGAATTTATTTACAGAAAAGAATACAAAAACACTAAAGTTTCTGGTAGGGAGAGAAAACCCAAGTCGGGAGAGAAAAGCTCTCCCCGTTTTTTCTCTCCGTCTAGGGATATATATATAGGCACATTGGTGCCTTCTATAGGAGACCAGAAAATGAATGGACACAGTCTCTTCTGCCTGGGCAAGGTGAATGAATGTGTTAATGAGTGGACACATCCATTCACGGAATTGAGGCCTAGGAAACTTACGTGAAATTGACCTAGGCATAGGAAATGGGGGTTCTGTATTTAGTCATAAGTGTAAAGGGGTGGGAACACCAAGGCACCCATGTCTCCCTAGCAGCTGTCTGGTCCCTTTGACTACAGGAACCTCTGGTGGAGGAGGGAGGCTCCCCCCTCTTGCCTATGCTCCAACTCGCTGGTTCCTCTGCTGGCTGCCATGGCACCAGTACCACCAAGTCCAAGGTGGTGGGTCCTCCAGCCCAGCTTCGCTGAGCTGGCTGGGGCCCACCTGTCCTGTATCAACCTGATTGTTAGTTCTTTCTCCCACGTTGAGAAGACCTGGTCAGCTGGATACTCTGTGGGCTAACAAGGCCCCCAGCTCAGGATGGTGGAGCTTTGGGTTTCAAAATAGCCCTGGGAGTGGAGAGGGTGACGGGTGTTCTGAGCAAAGAGCTGGCTCCCTTTGTTCCTTCAACCTGCCCTCCATTCCTGAAGATGACCCTGTGGCAGTGACCTTATGATGAAGACAGCAGGCTAGGCAGAAACAGTGGGTCTTTGAAGGGCAGCCAGAAGGTCCCCCTTGGGAGTGGTGACAGCGATGGCGAGGCAGTGCAAACACAGCCCTATTGTGACTGTGGAATAGGGGATGAGAGGGGCTGGTCAATGGAATCCAGCAGGCAGGAACCCCATCACTGATGAGTGCCCATGTTAAGTGTTAGGAGAGGGGACCCTAAGGCCTGAGGCCCATGGACCATCCAGCCCCACTGGGAGTCCGGGGCTCCACTAGGTACACTAGATGTCCCAGGGATGGCGTCTGCTGCCCCTGAGGGAGCAGGTCCTCATGCAGGATGGTACATGGTGCTTTTCCAGTTAGAAAGGAAAGAGAGTGAGGGCCAGGGAACAGGGTGACGGAGGGCAGCCCCAGGCCAGATGGAGGGAGTGTGTTCCCCAGGGTGGCCCCACCTTCCTTGGCTGCTGGGGCTCTGGTCCTAGGAGGGAGTGCTGTGCAGAGAGCAAGCTGAAATGCAAGGATCCCTCCAGTCTTTTTTCCTCAGGAAGAAGGTACAGGTCACCCAACTAGCTGGGGGTGGGTGGGTGGGAGTGAGTGTGCTAAGAGGGGTGGCTGGCATGCTGACACATGCTGCTACAGGTGACAAACATGCCTGTGGTGATGCGAGCTGCAGGAAGGGTCTGCTATCTCGATACAGTAACATCTTCAATCTCAGCTGAATTGACACCAGTGCAGGGTACTCCCAGGGGCCACCCAACCAGTATGATAGGAAGTAGAGGTCATGGTAGGTTCTGGACTCTGTGGTAGCTGTTTGGGTGACCTTGGGCAAGGGTTTTGTTTCTCTGCATGGACACATCTGGAGAGTTGGCTGCTTTGTACATGGTAGTGTCAGGGTCAGAACCAGCAAAGACAAGTACACATTAGCAGTGACATCTACACAGGCTCTGAAATGGCAGAGCTGCCTGTGGCCTGATTCCTGTAGCCCACAACTTCAAGGACAAGCTGGCAGGCACCCAGAGAGAAATTACTGACACAGGACAGAGCCTGGGGCCTTCAGCACCTCTGCACCCCAGAGGACCCAGCTGCCTAAGAGGGGAGCATATCTCCCTTCTGATAGGTGAAGACAGAGAAACTGTGTTCTTGTGGCGGTGTGTGACTGCTGGTCTCACGAGGTAAAACAGTGAGAAACTGGGTGAGGGAGTCACAGAATTTCTCTAATAAATAAGCAGTAATAAGTTAATACTAAACAATACTATAATAAATAAATGGCCAAACACATAAAACCTCACCTAAAGTTGTATGTGGTCAGATCAAGTTGCTCACAAGCTAAGATTCTGAATGTTCAGGGTTTGAGCAGTTAACACTCACGGTGCCTGTGGCAGCACCTTACACTGAACAAGTGTTGGGATTTGGTGGCATCTCAAAAGGGAAAGATCTGGGTCCCTCCCTTTATGGAGTGCCTGGAGTTCCCCAAGGCAGGAAGTTCCACAGTCCCCTACATATTCCCATACCTTCTCCCTTCTCCTGGCCCCCCACCACAGAACATGGGGTTGCTTTTAAACTATGTGTGAACGTTTGTAAAGCATTGGGGCTCTGATAGAGATTGGGACTATGTCACCATGAAACTGATCCTTGTGGGGAAACCTGCTGTTTCCTGTACAGGACAGGGTGAGAGGGAGTGGAGATCAATTGCTTTGCACTTCACAAAAAGAAAGATTATCATTTTGGAAGCTTCTGCTCAGGGTCCATCATGTAAAGAGCCCTCACTGGTCTGTATTACAAGTTACCATTTATTTTCACAAGCCCTCTAGGTAGCAGAGCAGAACCACTGACTGAAGAACTGCTGAGTGGAGGGGGCAGGGAGAGACCCTCCAGGGACACAGGCAGGTACAGCCGGGTGCTTCTCATGTCTCCTTCTACCTTAGCCTGCAGAAACCCTGGCCACCAGCAAGCAGGTGGCTCTGAGTAGGGTTAAGCAATCCCCCTGGAATCTCTGGGTGGTCAGACTTTCCTTTCTAAATCCACATTCTGGTCACTTCCCTGTCAGTGTTCGTGCAACCTTAAATTTTAGTTCCTTCTACACTGCTGATGGGATTGCAAACTAATACATTCCTTTTGGAAAGACATCTGGAGAACACTTAGAGAACTAAAAATAGACTTCCATTTGATCCTGTAATTCCTCTATTAAGTATATATCCAGAAGACCAAAAATCACACCACAATAAAGATATTTGTGTCAGAATGTTCATTGCAGCCCAATTCATAATTGCTAGGTCATGGAAGAAGCCCAAGGGGTACCCTTTTCCTGACAATTTTTTATAACGAATTTCAAACAGACAGCAAAGTTACAAGAATTTTATAGCAAACTCCTGTCTATCCATCACCTTGGTTCTACATAAATGCTACACTCACTTTCTTGCCTTCCAGCTTATCTGTCCCTCTCTATCCATCCTCAATCCATCTTTTTAAATGAATTTTAAAGTAAGTTGAAGACACCAGTATACTCCAGCCCTAAACGCTTAAGCATACTTATTAGTGACTAGAGCTCAATATTTATTTACACCTTTTCACTTGTAAATTTACCCACTGTGAAATGCACAAATCCTAAGTGCACATTCACTGAATTTTAACAGTGAATTACTTACAAGGTACACCCTGTGTAAGTAATTCACACCCATTGAGTACAGACCAGACTATCACACCAGAAAGCCTCCTGTCCCCGCTTTCTAGTTAGTGTGGGACCTCACCGTGGAGGCAGCCACTGCCCCCTGCTAGTCGTTGTAGAGTTCTGCCCACGTTGAAGTGTGTGTGAATGGAATCCCACAGTCTGTAGACATTCAGTCTGGCTTGTTTTTCACTCAGCATGGTGTTTTTGAGATTTATTTATCCAAGTTAAGTTGTGTATTTATTAATCAGTCTTTGATTGCCAAGACGAGCCTCCATATAAAGACTCTGTGAAGTCTCAGGCCCTGGATTTCTGGTGCATTTGCTGTGACAGGGAGGGCAGGTTTTGACGACTCAGGATGTTTGCTGTTGTTTCTCCTTTCCTTCTTTTTAACCTTGACCAACTTCCTCCCTGTCCTGCCTATTCCCCCCTCCTTAGTCTTTCTCTCTCTCCCAAGGTCAGTTTTACTTTTTTTTTATTTTTATTTTTTTTTTTTATTGAATGGTAACTATGTACATTAATGCACTTCTGGGGTACAGTGTGGGGTTTTCACATGCAATCCGAAATACTTCCATCAAACTGATCAACACAGCCTTCATGTCATTTTCTCAGTTATTGTTTT